>CM035227.1:42624293-42884799 GCA_020226215.1 Sindora glabra | reverse complement strand
TCAATCTAGGCAGTCTTTACTTCTCCAAGGTTGCACTAAGCTCAAACATGTTTATTCAACATAAAAACATTAAAAAAAGAATAGAGTGAATTGCTAAAACTTAGTGAGCATATATCTACCACTATTTTATAAGTGATTAATTATATATATGTAGTAATAATAAATTATTCGGAAACTAAACTACAGAATATTAGCTAAATCATTTTCTTGAATTTATGAAATAAGTGAAACCATGTTTTGAAATGGGAGTTTACCTGCATATGACTTAAAACTTTATACTTTTCATCATTAATCATAATAATTTCAGTTATCTAATAGCACACAATATTGTGTTCATATCACACATTATCCGTTCGAGGTATATATCACAATCATAAATAGCTATTAAGGCTTAAACACAAATAAATCATCTCAATCACATTATGTTTGTGCAATCATGTCAAATAATGAGATCCAATCACAAGCAATGTCTAATATCACATTTTGTCACATATCCAGTTACAATAAACATACTTATGATCACTTTTTAATTTCTAGGGTAATACTATAATTTTTCTCAAAATTATAACTAATAAAATTGGAAATCCTAAAATAAGTATTTTTATCTCCCTCAATTCCTAAAAATAAAATTTATTAAATACCAACAATTAATTTCAAAAAAAATTATACTTATAATTACTATTTCCAACTTATGAGAAATTTATTATAAAAATATTCAAACCAATCATCAAATTAAAAATGGCCATTTAGAAATAAATCTACTCCAAACTTCCTAAATTCTCAAAAATAGTTTATTAAATACAATAATTTATCTTATAAATCCTTGTACCCAAAGTTACTAAGATTGCTTCCAATGAATGAGAAATTTCTTAGAAAAATAGCAATATAAAAATAAATACTTTTCAAATATTTTCATCAATATCATTCTAATATTCCAAATCTTTTAAAAAGAAAGGAAAAGAAATTTAAAATAAAATATTAATTAAATAGTAAAATAAATTTCACAAGCATTAAAATTTATAAATCCTTAAATAATAATTCAGGATATTACAAGTTCTATCCCTTTCAAGAAAATTCATTTTTGAATTTTTAAGAATGTAGGCATGATTGCACAAGATTGTCAATGGCCTATTTCTTCATCCTATGCATCATCTATAAACTAGACTATTCTAAATGATTTTATATACTACTTAATTCCAACACAATCACATGAGCTTTTAGTATTTAAACAAAGTATAAATTTTAAGATTTATGGATAAATTATTTATTTGAAAATTTATCTAGAAAGCTCATTTTTTATGTGTATTTGAAATGTATGATAATATATGAGGAAAATACAATTCTTATGTTATAAAACATTAGACTGATATTTTATGCTATAGAATGCTAAAATATTATAGTTAAAGTATTTATGAAGAAAAATATTCTTATATTTTGAAAAATTCACCAATGATCCTCGCAGTCCGTCTGTGTTCCCTACTTCCATTTCTTCCTTCCATTCTCTTTCTTTTCATCTAGGCGGTCTCCTGGGGCTAGTTGGTATCAGAGCCAGGGGGGAAGTAGGGATGGATAGTTGATGCCTTGTTTTATAAGCTTATGGGGTGGATTTTTATGATTCTGCCTAAGTTTTGATAGTTGATGCTGGATATTCTATGGTGCGCATAGTAGCATGTGTTTGTTAAGAGGAATAATTCCCAGGCAGGCCGACGAACAAGCATATATGGGTTCCTCTGTTACCCTTGCTCACATGTGAACATTAAGTCGCTGGCCTATGTATCCAGAACAAAAGAATCAAAGCTTAGCCTGAATCATTTAAGTCTTTTCATAAGCAAAAACATCTTCACCTACTCATTCTTATAGAACTCTGCGGTTAAGATATCAGCCCCCTGGTCATACATACATTTGTTTTCTTGCTGTTTATTTTCTGCATTTATTATTTTTTGCATCTGCTTTCTCTGCAACTTTACTGTTTATTTTTCAAATCTTTATGGCAAACAAATTCATCCAATCTTTTTCAAATCGATTTTCACCAAACAAATCTTTGATCCAGTCTAGATCACAATCAAATACTAAACCCATTTTCTCTAAAGAAATCAAATTTAAAAATATAAATAAAAAATTTGATGACTGGGAAATACCGAATATCCCAAATCATGAACTTTATTTAATCAAAAACCAAAGCTTCTTCAATAGGACTGATTACATAATCAAGACTGTTGAGCAAGCCATTGGAGTTAAACCAAATGATGAGAATTTTACTCTCTTCTCTAGCCAAGAAGCAGAAAAGCTTCGAAAGAAGTATAATTATATGCATATTGGCTGTATCCAAATAGCTGCTATTTCAACTCTTCGTAAAGGGCTTGATAATGCAATCCTTCTCTATCTTTGTGACGGAAGGGATACAAATTTTAAAAATTCTCTTATCTGAGTTGTTGAAACTAGCCTATCACAAGGACCAATCTACTTCAACTATTTTCCAGAAATGAAGATAATCCTTGCGACAGATCAATTTTCAGAAGAACTTTTAAAGTTTCAAGTTAAATTGCATAATTATACAATGGAACTAGGCTAGATCCCTATTGTGATCATTTACCAGATCCATTATAAATTACACAACTCTTATGCATCACTTTGCTTAAGAGCACTAACTCAGAAAGGAGAAACAATCTTTTTTCAAACTGATGCCACAAAGGTTAACTTATCTATCCCAATGGAAACAATATGGGATAAGTTAAGTTGGCTAGATAATTGGGGATTTCAGAATGCTGTCAAACCCCAAGAGATTCCTGCAAAAGTAATCTCGAGGATAGAAATCATGCCAGATGGTTCTGCCTTTATTTCTTTTTTAAATCGAAAGAGGATTGAAGATTTCACTGAAGTTGAATCCTCTTCACAAACTGATCAGACCAAAGGGAAAATTTTGGTTGAATGACCAAGAAGATCTTGTTCTGGAAGGATCAGTTCTAGAACTCTTTCAAGAATTAGGTCTTCAAGAGGATCAATTTCTTCTAGAAAATATTTTTCTTCAAATCCTTCTACTATCAACATTGATTTACGTGGTGTTGATAATAGTACAAATATTCCAAGGCCAGTTTATGACCAAACCGTCCAAATTGAAGAAGATGAGAAGGATGGCGAACTAACAGGTCTAAACAGTGATATACCATCTGAATCTATTGGCTCTCCTACTGCCTCACAAATCTACCTCAATGACCCAATTTTATTATGAATTGTGTAAAATA
Organism: Sindora glabra; assembly: GCA_020226215.1. NCBI lineage: Eukaryota > Viridiplantae > Streptophyta > Magnoliopsida > Fabales > Fabaceae > Sindora > Sindora glabra. The sequence continues at coordinate 42,881,557 of CM035227.1, read as the reverse complement.
ATTCGTAATTGACAAGGAGTCTTTGAGGAAAGAATTCTATTCTGAAGAACTCCTTCATCAAAGAACCTGGTTTTTATACAAATACAAGGGTCAAGAAAGGCAAAAAATTCAAGAAAGATATTATCTTCATATGGAGGTATTTCAGAAAAAACATATCTTTCTTTGAATGGTTTGAGTCATATGCTCAAATGAACTAAATTGATTATCCTTTTCAAAAATCAAGGTCTGTGAGTGTTATCACACACGATTGGACTACTATGAAAGGTGAGAAGATCGTTGCAGAACTTCCTCCTAAGAGTTCATTCCAAATCCAAACAACAGACCCAAAGAAGCCAATTGTAGCATCCTCCTTCAAAATGAGAGACTATCGTGAAGGAGAAGCTGCCACAGCCAAAGATATCGCTTCAGTGATTGAGCAAAACAATTACACTAACAGGTATCTCCAATCGTTTGGAACACATATGATATCTGCTAGTAGAAATAGTTCTGTTGTTTCTAAAAGCCATGCAGGAGAAACCTCTAGAACTAAGAAGGTTTTAGAAAATCCTCTTTTTAAACCTTACCAAATCCCTCCTGAAAAATAAATACCTCTATCTAGAAAGTCTGCCTTAGCCAAGGTGAACCAGATGATAGAAGAACTAAACCAGAAATTAGGACAAGTCAGAAATTAGGACAAGTTTATGTTGATGAATCTGAAACACCTAAGTCCGTCAAATCTGTCATAAGAAAACTTGTGCAAACCCTTGACAAAAGTTCTGAAATATCTTCAGACGATTGTCAAGTTAACCCTATCAAATATGAACCTAGGGAAACCAACTGGAGACAACCCCAGAAAATGTACTACCCTAGGGCAACTCCTCCTAACTTAGTGTTAGAAGAAAAACCCAAAGTTATTCAGAATTCCTATAGCGGGAATAACATCTATGAATGGAACATAGATGGAAAAGCTGAATATGAAATCATAAACACCTTACAACAAATGGGAATGGTTAGTGTAGCCTACCAATCCAGTCACCACTGTGGTGATGTTGCAATCTGCCACTACCTAATATCTGGCTTTTCAGGCCAACTTAAAGGTTGGTGGGATGACCACATCACAGAAATAGAGAAAACTCAAATCTTAGAGGTTGCTAAAAGTGATAGGAATGGGGACATCCTTTTAGGACCTGATAACAACCCAATTCCAAACGTAGTTAACACCCTTATCTATACAATAATTAGACATTTCATAGGTGATCCAACCTTTTGGAATGACAAATCTGGAGACTTACTTTCCAACCTTAGGTGTAAATCTCTGTCTGACTTTAGATGGTATAAGGACATGTTCTTTACCAGATTTTTTACAAGACCAGACAGTAACCAACCTTTCTGGAAAGAAAAGTTTTTAGCAGGACTTCCTATAACCGTAGGAGACAAAGTCCGATTAGAAATCCGAAGCCTTTACGGTGAACAAATCCCTTATGATCAACTAACTTATGGAGAGTTAGTTAGTCATACTCAAAAGGTAGCCCTAAGAATCTGTCAAGACGACAAGATTCAGAAACAACTTACTAGGGAAAATGCCCAACATAGAAAAGAATTAGGATCTTTCTGTGAACAATTTGGGTTACCTTGCACCAAAAACATTAAACCTAGGCATAGGAAAAGGGCAAAGCAACAAATGCTTCAACCTCCACCAAATCCTCGTCATAAAGAAAGACGATTAAAAGAGAATCCAAATAGAAAGAAATCTCAACCTCAGGATACCAAGGTAATATGTTTCAAGTGTGGGACACCTTGACATATAACTAGATTCTGTAGCTTAAAAGGAAGAATCAGCTAATTAGGGTTAGATGAATCTATCCTAAAGCAAATCTATTGCCTTCTTATTGAAGCAAGTTCTGACTCAGAACAAGAACAAGAAGAAGGAGAGCTGATTCAGCAACTAGATTGTCTTCCTCAGGATGATGAAACTTTTGAGAGTCAATCTACTGAGTTTTCTATAAATATGCTCAGCAACGAACAAAACTTGCTTTTTGACATCATTGGTAATTATCCTGAAGGAGATAAAAAGCAAGAATATCTCCAAATAATGAAAAATTTTCTGGATAAACCTTCCTCTTCAAAAGGGATATTTAATCCAGTTTCTTATAATTTTAAAAATGTTTTAGACAGATTTAAGTCAGAATCAAATAAACTTGTGACTTTATAGGATTTTCATTCTGAAATAAACCTGTTAAAAAAGGAAGTCAAGGAGCTTAAATCAATTTAAAAGCTCCAAGGCGAAATTTTACAAAATCTTCAAATAACTCCTGATTCTCCTATCTCTTTGAAAGGTAAAGAAAAAATTAATGGAGAAGACGAAGAAGATGAAGAAAATGATTTCATAGGATCTACTTCCAGAATCCTAGTTCCAAAATACTTTATTTCAGTAACTTTGATTAAAAAGGACTGGAATTTGGAAATAGTTGCCTTGTTTGATACGGGTGCAGAAATTAATTGTATTCAAGAAGACTTGGTTCTAACAAAATTTTTTGAAAAAACTAAAGCCAAAATCAGGTCTGCAAACGGATCACCTCTTGAAATCAACTTCAAATTATCTGATGTTCAAATAGTAAATTCTTCTTTCAAAACAAATCAAGAGTTTTTACTCGTAAAGAATCTATCCAGCAAAATCATTCTAGGTAATCCTTTTATCCAAACCTTAATTCCTTACAAGGTGACAGATAAAGGTATTACAACCAAAATTCTTGGACATAAAATAACTTTCCAATTTACTAAGAAAAATTAAAAGATTAACTTGATAGACTGTAAAGAGGCACAAATAAATTTTCTTGTCCAAGAAATTTCTTATAAAAAGATTAAACAACATCTTCAAAATCCTCTTGTTCAATTTAAAATCAAATCTTTGGAAAAAAGGATAATTAGCAATATTTATGCTGATCTTCCAAATGCTTTTTGGAACAGAAAACAACATATGGTAGAACTACCATATGAAAAAGATTTTTTTGAAAAGAAAATTCCTACAAAGGCTAGACCAATCCAGATGAACCATAAACTTCTGGATTACTGCAAAAAAGAAATAGATGATCTTTTAAAAAAGGGCATCATTAGAAAATCGCAAAGCCCTTGGTCTTGCGCAGTTTTTTATGTCAATAAAAATGCTGAAATTGAACGCGGTACACCTAGGCTTGTCATTAATTACAAGCCTCTTAACACTGCACTTCAATGGATAAGGTACCCGATCCCAAATAAAAAAGATTTGCTAAATAGACTTTATTCGGCAAAAATCTTTTCCAAATTTGATTTAAAGTTAGGTTTTTGAAAAATTCAAATAAAACCTGAGGATCGCTATAAAACAGCATTTACTGTCCCATTCAGTCAATACGAATGGAACATAATGCCTTTTAGTTTAAAAAATACACCCTCATAATTTCAAAGGATTATGAATGATATTTATAATCCCTTTTCCAAATTCATCTTAGTTTATATTGATGATGTTTTAGTTTTCTCTGAAAACATTGATCAACATTTTAAACATCTCAATATATTTCTTGAAATTACAAAGAAAAATGGTTTAGCAGTTTCAAAAATCAAATATTCTTTGTTTCAAATAAAAATTCAATTTCTTGGTCATCATATTTATCAGGGAACTATAACTCCAATTGAAAGATCAATTGAGTTTGCTGATAAATTTCTTGATCAATTAATTGATAAAAATTAACTTCAAAGATTTTTGGGTTGTTTAAATTATGTCTCTGATTTCTTCCCAAACCTTTCAAATCTTATAAAACCATTGCATGAACGTCTTAAAAAGAGTCCTCCTCCTTGGACTGACATGCATACAAAAATAGTTAGACAGGTCAAAGACTAAGTCAAAAGTCTTCCCTGCCTGCAAATTTCAAATCCCACCACGCCAAAAATTGTTGAAATTGATGCATCATATTTGGGCTACGGTGGCATTCTAAAATAAATTTCAAATGGCAAAGAGCATGTTGCATTTGTATCAAAGCATTGGAATTATGTACAACAAAATTATTCGACACTAAAAAAAGAAATTTTAGCCATTGTTTTGTGTGTTCAAAAATTTCAATCTGAGCTTTTAAATCAGAAATTTTTAATCATAGTAGATTGTAGCTCAGCCAAATCTGTTTTACAAAAAGATGTTCAAAATATTGCATCTAAATAAATTTTTGCTAGATGGCAAGGCATTTTGAGTGTTTTTTATTTCGAAATTGAACACTTAAAAGGATCTTCAAATTCTCTCCCTGATTTTCTAACTCGAGAATTTTTACAGGGAAAAGCCCAGCAAATATGAGGAAAAATAAGAAATTTAACCCTCCTGATCCAAATAAGCAGAAACCCACCGCTAAAGAAAAGGCTAAACAAATAGCCATTCCTTCTACCAAATCTTCCTCATCATCAAGACTACTTCAAGATGATGATTTTCCTATTGAGGTCTTGCAAGCCTTAGCAACCTCAATCCAAAAATCCCTCAAAATTAAGAAAAAATCTTGGGCTGATATAGTCGAGGAAGACCAAAAAGCCCAAGAACTTATCTGGAGCCAATCTGACATTCTAAAGGCCATAGCCAATCAGAAAAAACAAATCACCAAAGCAGGAACTTCTTCTAAATCTATAGTTCCATCCTCATCCAAACCATTAACCAAATCAATAACTAATCCCAAGCCACTAAATGGTACAACCAAATATATCAAGAAACCAAACCCCTAAAATTTGTTATACACAGAACCAAAATACTGGGCCTCAAATCCTCTAGACCTCATTCCAAAGGTCTTCCCAAAAAACTAGCATTTCATGCCAAAATATTTTTTGCATACCACAGAATTCTACCAGCACATTTTAGAAGACTCTGGGTCTGTGGTTATTGAACATCACAGAAGCAAAGAAAATCCGAATCTGATAACTCATTCAAGTTTCAGAATCGAGAAAATCATCACCTCTTAAGAATGGGGCCTGGAACCATTCAAGGTGAAAAAATTTGAAAAACCTTTTCAAATAAATCTTATAGGATATTCATATTGGGACTACCAAGAAGCCTAGATGAATGTCTTATACTTTCAAAATAAAATCAATAAGCATTCTTGGTTGATTTTCTTTCTCTGTAATGCCAAGTACCAAATTCACAGTTGGTTTGTTAGATGGTGGAACATCTTCGGACCAATTGAGGAAATTTTACCAGCAAACATAAAAAAAAGATGGAAAACTTTTCGTGATAATTTTAATTACGAAAATCAAGGAAAATTTCCTATCTTTTTACAATTTTTCCTCAGAATTGGCCTTTCCTAGTGCTATTTCTAGGATTATCAATTTGCTCAAAATCTTGAAGGAAACTATCTGATTCTCCAGAGAATTGGTTCAGTCAAATGGTGGGCAAAGTTCAAATATTTCTATATGGTGGAGGAACCTCAAATCAAAAAATGGTTCAAAAGGCATCCTAAATTTAACAAGGATCCAAGGAAAGGGACTAACCAGTTCCTCCAAACTAAATCCAATTTTATGGCTACTCTTGCGACAGCTTCAAATCCTGACGAATGGCTCTCCAAACTAGAAGACATTCGTACTATGATAAAATCAAAAGCTGAAGTCCAATCTCTAGCTTCAAGCAATTCTCTTGCAAAGTCTCAGAATTTAAGAAATTCTGAAAGAGAAGATGAAGAAGAAGAGGACTATGCTTAATCAAATGAGGATGACTGCTATGACATTGACCTTGAAGAAGTCAGTCCTGAACATCTAACCTGAGCCATCAGATGAGAAGACTCAATCTGAAGCCGTTAGATGCAAATACTGGAGTAAAGTCAAGAAGTGTCGGCACCAGAAGACAAATTCAGCAGCTGGTGGAAGACAGCATCTTCAGACCCTCCGACAAAGCAGTTTGCTTTCTATCACTTTTCCTCTTTCGGTGACAAAAGCCAAATTTACTGTAGAGCTTTTACTATTTACTTTTCCTGTTTACCCACGAGTAAAACTGTAGAAGCCTACTGTAGAAATAGAAACAAATATCTGCCTATTTAAGCAAAATCCCAAATGTAAAAGAACTAAGCATTCAGAAAGCCTCACTATAAGCTCTTTGCTTGCTGGTTCTCTTCCTCCTCCCCTATCTTTGTAAGTTTATGTTTTATTAATAAAAGTCCTCGCAGTCCGTCTGTGTTCCCTACTTCCATTTCCACCTTCCATTCTCTTTCCTTTCATCTAGGGGGTCTCTCGGGGCCAGTTGGTATATATATATATATATATATTATAGATTCTGGTTACCGCTTTTGAAAATAATATTTTCATGCTATAAAATATTTCTATAACATAAGTAGAACCACTATGGAATATTACATTATAATATTTTCATATGTGTGACCTTGATTACTACTATGTAATACCACACTTTAGTTTCATAAGATAATATTATAAAGGATAACAAAATTTATCAAAGGAAATTAAAATATTTTGATTAGACCTTGGAATAATGGTTTTGAAATAAAGTGAGTAAACCCAATACATTTAAAAGTTATCTTTATAATTTATAAAATAGGAAGAAATGAAAAGTGAACAGAAAATAGTTAATGATCCTTGAAGTTGTTGGATGACCCTATTAGGTGAGCTCACCATTGATTTTTTATTCTTAACAAAAGATTATTTAAATATTATGAATTGTATCTCCTTATTAATATTTGAATTTAATATTCATGCATATGTATCTACATTCAATCATAATTTAGTTTTATAAAATAAGTATAAATAGTAAGTGATCAGAGTTGCATAACAAAAGTATAATAATGGCAATAATTGTTGATCGATCATGATTGAATTCAATAATATTTGCATAGTAATGCCTATACTACTACATGTTTGACATTGTCCAATGATGAAATTGTTACTTTGCATTGAAATATTATAAACAATTGTAATATGGGAGTTGAGCTATCATGTGTATGATTTATAAATTCTACCATGTATGGCATGGGAAATTATAAGTTACATTAAAGACATTAGAAATTATAAGTTAAAAGAGAGCTATGATGTGAAAGTCAGATAGTAAATTCCTAACTAACAACTATGAAAAATATAAAATTGATCAGAGAGCTAGATAGAAAATTTTGGTAAATAGTTAAGAAAGCATAAAAGTAGCCGTAAAATTAGAAAATGGCTACATGCATGTTTACTATAATTATATGCATGATATGATATGATATTGAAAATTATCTGTGATTGGATATTGCTACTTGACTTGATGTGACTGTGAGAATTCATTTGTGGTTAAACCTTAAAGGCTATTTGTGAATGAATTAACTACCCAAAATAGTTCAAGTATGAGTTGATAGTGATATTGTATACTAGTAAGCAACTGAGCTTGTTGCAATTTATGATATGAGATATAGAATTGAAGTCGAGCGTAGGTAAATTCCTAACTCGAAGTTTGGTTAGTATATTCTAAAACTCCAAGGAAAAATTAGTTAACCAACATTTACTAGTTTGACACATGGTTTACCTATGATATACATATTTATTAATATAAAGCTAATACCTTACAATGTAATAGAATATATATGCTTACTAAGTTCTTATAACTCACTTTATATTATTTCTAATATTTTCAAGTTAAGATTTAAGTCTTGTGACATCTATGGAGAATTAAGATCGACTTACTAAAATGATTTGACAATTAGGATTAGAATTACATTTAAATAGAGATTTATTAAATTATATAGCATGTTGAATTGATTGTATGCATATAAGTTTGAAATCGTATTATATTGTGTGTGTATGTTTAGTACTATTGTAACTGGAAATAAAATAGGTGTTGCATTTTAGGATGTATAGCCCATGAGAAATGCTCAAAAATAGAAGAGACTTTGTCTACTTTTTTGTAAAAATTTATAGCAAAATTTTCAAGTTCCTTTTGGAATTTGGAAACTATTATTGGCTAATTAGAGTGAAAAGTGTTAAGGCTTATGAAAATTAAGCATTAAGTTCCACGCCAATCACGGTTAGGATCAGGTCGTGATAAAAAATCATTATTTAATCATTTTACATTTCCTAACAGGATGCAAAAATGTCCTTTAGACACCAATTATATGTAAAACCTATATATTAAATTTTGCCTAAAATTTAAAAAATGCCTCCATGTTAATATGGACACCAATTTTATGTAAAATTGAAATGTTAAAGTTTATCCAAAATTTCAAAATGTCATTAAGTTAACATAGAAGATAGTTATATGTAACATTGACGTTTTAATATTAACACATCATCTTATGAACTGCTACCGTGTTAATATATATGTCAGTTATATTTGTAACTTATCATCTTAAGTTTTTACATATTCTAAAAAATGTCATTGTGTAAAAATTAATGGCAATCTTAGATTTAATCGGTGTTTATTTGTAATTCTATAGTAGTTTTTTTTAGGCAATAGTAAAAGTTGTTAAATCACTAGAATCACATATAAAAGGTCCAAAGATTAAATCTTGGATGTAATGGAAGGCATAAAACTTTTAAAAGATATTAGATACTACTTAAGTTAAAGGCTCTCAGCAAGTATCATTATTATTTTGATATGAGATGACTGGCTTAAAACATTTTAATTGCATAAATTCTAGTTTTATGTCTTCCTCAACAACATTTATTTGTGATTTGGTTGTGTTGCTTGCCTTTATTTGCATATTGGATATTCTATAACAATTATTAATGCTTTGTTTAACTATTGCAAAGTAGTATATGTTGAATTTTTTAATGGACATATATATTGTCTATAAGTGCAAATAAAAATAATAGTTATATATTATTGGATCAATAAAGTTTATCCTAAATTAAAGTGATCAAATGAAGTTTAAGGTTAAATAGGTCTAAATCATCTCATTAAGTGTAAGGTTTTATATGTAGAGACCTAAAAGTCTTATTTCCTATTTACAATGAGCAAATTAGAAATAAGAAAAATTAAAAGATAAATAAGTAGTTACGGTCCCCAAAATGAGCACAAGAGTTTTATTTTTTAATATTCAATCATTAGAAAATAGAGAGAGATTTTTTTTAGAAAATTGATACACATTAATTTAGAAGATCAAGAATTGTAAAATCACAACCCCATTAATTCTCATGGATTCAAGTATGCTTTTGCATTTAGTATATTCTTTTCGATAATTAAACATGAAAGATCTAAATTTTGATAATGAATTTTATCATTATCATAATTAAAGTTTTTACTAGCAATCGGTATTAAAGCATTCATATTGAATTATTAGGAAAAAAATTCATTAATTTGACTTGCAATTTGATTAAAGTTTGAATTGTGAGTTATTATTATGTTCAAATTATGATTTAATATATATGTTTGTGTTGAATTAATGTTGATGAAATAACTATGATTTAATTGATGTTTCATATCAAAAACATATATAAAGCTATTTAACATGTATCAAAAACTTATCTTGCAATTTTTTATAGCGTATTCATAACATCAAATCAATAACATTCATAAACTTCTTGTTTCCATTATGAGTTAATGTTGAATTTTAATGTCAAATAAGTAACCCACCATCTATATTAATATGAAATGAAACATATGCATGGATAGGTTTTGCAAGTAATTGTATTTCTTCCTCCCTATATTTCTTATCGAATTAGTTTATGAAATCTTGTTTTGTTGTCTTGACATATATGGGTTAACACATATAAAGGATGATCTTAGCATCTAAAGGTGACCCTATGTTCATTACTTGTTGAATAACATATAATGATATTTAATGGTTTGATGTTACAACTCGAATTTAATAATATATGTTAATATATATAAGATCAATATATGATATTAGTGATATTTAGTTTTTTAATTAATATATATGATGTCAATGTTATACTACTTCATTGATTCAAATTGATAAATTATGTATATTTATAGACTCAAATTCAAATTTTGACATTTTTTATTCTTTATTTTTAGGTGTATAATATTTTAAATTAATTGATTGAAGCAACACATCATCAACTAACCTTTCTTGTGTAAATTGATTAATTTAAAATATTAAGATGGTTATGTATTTATATTTTAAGTGGATAATGACTAGGCTAAAGAAAGGATGTTATTTAGCTAAAATTCAAATAAACCTATGGTGATAAATATGTGACAATTGTTAGGTTTTTCATGTGAATATTTAGTCAATCAAAAGAAAAAGGTTTTATTTAACATGAATTTATTGTCAATATTTGATTACTTTACCAAGAATACCATTTACAAATTAATTTTTTTATTCAAAGATTAAATTTCAATGTTATGCTAAGTATCATATGATAGGACTAACAATTGTTGGAATTTATTAATAATGTTGAATTAAGATTTTGATTGTGAGCTTGTTATTTGGTTTATTTTGTTCTTTACTAAGTGAATGTTTTTGCTACTTCAATATCTATAAACATAACTCTATCCTTGTGCTTAATGGAGCAATTTTAAAGATTAGAAAGAAAATGTCATGATCATTTTTCTTTGCATAAATCTACACCTTGCTCTTTAGGTTGAGTGACCATTTGCTTTTATAGATGCAAGTTCCTCTAACGCTAGAAGGGATTTGGAAAAGTGAAAAATGCTTAAATCGTATAAGTCTTACAATCATGAAATGCACAATTTCAAATACTTTCAAAGGCATAACGTTTAAGGAAAATGATGTTAAATTGTTCCCTAAAAAACTTAAGAAACATTTTGCTAAAAATGAAAAGGCATAAACAAGTACCCTTCTAGGGAGCCTTATTTCAATGAGTTATAAAGGCAAAGAGAACATCAAGTTTTATCTTGTATCAAAACTAAAAGCACTAAAATTTGAGCTATTTAAGGACTTCCTTGTGTATTTGATTATGATTTTTCTTCCTACATAATTCAATCAATTCAAGGTTAGTTATAACTACTAAAATAAGAAATGCAATATGAATGAGCTCATTTCACATTATGTGCAAAAAGAAGAGAGATTGAAGTAAGAAAAGATTAAAAGTGCTCATCTAGCTTTAACCTTTAAAAACAATAAAAAAAGGAAAAAGAATAAAGAAGTTATAGTTGCTCCATCATAGAAGAAGCAACATAAGGAATAGAAAGGGTAAACTCAAGAATTTGCTTGCTACTTCTATGCAAATACATCTCATAAAAAAAATAATATACCAAATATCATGCTTGGCATGTAAAGACAGGATTGCTTGAGTTGTTGAAAGCCAAGTGATAGTGAGAGATATATTGATGTGGGCAATGACAAGTTACTTGAAGTTGAGGCAATTGGGACTCTTAGATTATTATTAAAAACTAAATTTTATTTGAATATGAATTATACTTACACAATACTATCATTTAGATGGAATTTGTTTTCTAGTTCTATATTGGACAAATTTAGTTACTTTTGTCTTTCTTGAAAATAGTTAATTTAGTCTTTTTTTATGATTTAAAGCTTGTTAGTTTCAATTCTTTATCTAGATATGACAATCTTTATACACTTAATATAGTTGCCTTATTTTTATGAAACTCTACACGTTAATTCACATAGCATTAAAAGGAAATTAACCAATGAGAATTCTACATCACTTTGGCACAAGCATTTAGGTTATATCTCTAAACAAAGAATTAAAAGACTTGCGTTAGATGAAATTCTTAATCCTCTTGATTTATTAGACTTTCAAGTTCATGTTAAGTGTATTAAGGGGAAATAGATAAACATAAGGAGATTAGGTGTAAAAAGATCTTCAGATGTCTTAGAACTAATACATATAGACATTTATGGACTATTTCCTATAACTTCTTAGAATGGTTAACAATATATTATTATGTTCATAAATGATTTTTCATGTTATGGATACCGTTATCTCGTTTATAGAAAATCTTAAGCATTAGACGTGTTCAAGGCTTTTAAAGTTGAAATTGAGAATTAACTTAACAAAAGGATTAAAAGTATCATGTTTGACTGTGGTGGTGAATACTATAATAGAAATGATAGATCAGGTGAATAATGTCCACGACCATTTGCCAAATTCCTAAAGGAATGTGGTACTGTCCTATAGTATACTATGCCAAAGAGCCTTAGCATGAATGATGTTGCTAAAAGATAAAATAGAACTTTAAAGGATATGCTTAAAAGTATGTTTAGTTAAACTACTTTACTGGATTCATTATAGGGAGAGACATTAAAAACCTCAACTTACATCTTAATAAAGTTCCAACTAAAGCAATGATCAAAAGCCTTTAGATGAAAAGTCTAGTTTTACATGTTTAGGGTTATCCAACTAAGACAGGGCTTTATAGGCTAAAAAAAAATGGACTTAAAAATTATCAATAGCTATTTTGTTAGGTACTCTAAATGGTCTCGGGGATATAAGTTTTATGATCCTATAACTAAGTCCTTCTTTAAGATGGAAAATACCTAGTTCTTTAAGGATATTGAGCTTAGGAGAAGAGATAAGGTTAAAATTTTTATTTTTGAAAAGGAATTTATTTCTTTTCCTATTGTTATTACTAACCATAATCAAACTTTTATTCCTGACATTACTCAAAAAGTGATTCCAGAACTATAAGATAATATTTAACTATCCTTGATCAAGATCAATAGGATATTTCTAAATTATAAAGTCAATAACCTTAAGAATAAATGTTATCAAAGAAATCCACTAGAGAGAAAAGAAATACGATTTCAAATAATTACAACATCTTTCTCTATGAACATGAGGTAGACATTAGAATAGTGGATGGTGATCCAATTAAATTCCATTAGACCATTAAAAGTTCTAACTCTTAAAAGTGAATTAATGCCATGAATGAGGAAATCAAGTGTATGAGAGATAACAATATTTAGGATCTTGTACCATTACTTGGAGGTGTGAAACATATTGGTTGCAAATGGATATTTAAGATCAAGAGGGATTCAAAAGGTAATATGGAAAGATATAAGGCACATCTTCTCACTAAGGACTTTATTCAAAATAGATGCATTGATTATAAAGAAACTTTCTTTTCAAGTTCTTTAAAAGATTCTTTTAGGATTATAATGCAACTTGCGGCATGTTTTAATCTTAAGTTACATTAGATGAATGTTAGGATAACATTTCTTAATAATGAAGTTAGTGAGACAATCTATATAGTGCAACTTTATTTCACGATATTCAAAGTAGATGATTTATAAATTAAAGAAATCCATTTATAAGCTTAAGCATGCTTCTCATCAATAATATCACAAGTTTTACCAAATTATCATATCTTTTGGTTTTAATATAAATGCAATTAATGATTGTATATACCATAAGTTTAATAAGAGTAAGCATATTTTTATGATTTTATATATTGATAACATACTACTTACCAGCAATTATATAGGATTATTACACAAAATTAGCAAATTTCTATCAAAGCAATTAAAGATGAAAGATCTTAGTAATGCCTTTTTTGTGTTAAGACGATATATACACTAAGATTATTCTTAAGGTATTCTTAAGTTATCACAAAAGAGCTATATTAGGAAGGTTCTTAATAGATTTAGCATGTAGGATTGTAAACTAAGCAACACATTTATCGTTAAGCAAGATAAATTCATTTTAGATTAATGCCCTAAGAATGATTTTGAATCTAAATAAATGAAGAAGATTTCTTATGCTTTAGCTATAGGAAGTCTATTGTATGTTCAGATTTATACGCATACAAATATTATGTACAATGTTAGGATATTATATGGATACTTGAGCAATCCTAGTATGGATTATTGGAAAGTAAGCAAAAAGGTCATGTAATATCTTTAAAGAAGAAAGCACTATATGCTTACATATAAGATATTAGATCAATTAGAGATCATTGGATATTCTAACTTTGATTTTACAAGATGCCAAGAAAGTTATAGATATACTTCAGGCTATATCTACTTGCTTACTAGAGTAGCTATTTCTTAGAAAAGTATTAAGCAGACATCCATAGCTTTTTCCACCATGATAGCTAAATTTATAGTATGTTTTAGATATAGTTAAGAAATTTTGTTACTAGGTTGCAAATTATAGATGGTATTGAAATACCATTAAAGTTATTTTATAACAATAAGTTAGTTGTGTTATATTCCAATAATAATAAAAGTTTATCAAAGTCAAAGCAAATAAACAATAAGTTTTTAATTGTTAAAGAAAGTTTAGAGTGGTCAAATATGTATAGAACATATTAAGATAAACTTCAAGGTTATGGATCCACTTACTAAGGGTGTACCACCTAAGTTCTTTCATGAGCACATTGCTTATATGGGTGTGATATCATTTGATGATATACTAGTTTAGTTAGAGTTTTTATTTATAAGTGCTCTTATCTATATATATGTTTATGGATATTTTATTATTATTTGCTATAATATAAAGATTTTGTATAGTTACACTTTGATCTTATTTGATATGATAATTTTATTAAAGGTCACTTTGATCTCATATTGATAATTTGATATGATTGAAGAGCTAGATTGATTAAAGATGATTTTTGCAACAATAGTAATTTTTTGAGTTCATAAGATTATATTATATTATATAATTATAAAGATTATGTGTATATATATACATATGTAGTCCAAGTAAGAGATTATTGAATTTTTTAATAGATATATATATATTGTATATATGTGCAAATAATAATAATAATTGTATATTATTAGTAATTATAAGGTTTGACCTAAATTAAAGTGATCAAATAAAATTTAAGATTAAATATTCTAAATCATCTTGTTAAATGTGGACTTTTATATGTAGACACTTAAAGGTCCTATTTATTATTTATGATAGGTGACTTAGAAATAAAAAATAAAGAAAATAAATAGGTAATTATGGATCCCAAATTATTCATAAGGGTTTTTATTTTTTATTAATATTCTATCATTAGAAAATAGAGAGAGATTTTTCTTAATAAAACTAATATGCATCAATTTGGAAGATTAAGAATGAAATCACAATCTTGTTAATTCTCATATATTCAGGTATGTTTTTTATTTTAGTATATTCTTTTCAATAATTAAACATGAAAGATATAGGCTTTAATAATGAATTTTATCATTATCATAATTAAAATTTTTACCAATAATATAATTTGTGTCAAGTAAGATACTTCACTCTATCTTCTTATAGCATTTTTAACCATAAAATTTTAAAATTTGTACTTTTTAAGAGCGTTTCCTCTCCATCTGTTTCTTCCAATCTAGCATTATTCCTTTAATTTTATCTATTCTCTTTAAAAAAAGAAAATAAGGTTATTTTTTAGGGGAAAAAGGAATTACAAAGAGAAATAAAAGAAAAGGCCAAAAAAATAGAGCAATAATACTCCTTGCATATCAAGGCATATCAGTTTACCACATCCAACTAGAGGATTCGAAAGTCTACCACCACTTTTTATCTTGGCTTGTTAGCTAGCTAATATGCCACCTCGTTAACATCTCTACTAATATGGCTTAATTTAACATCCCAATTTCTTAAAAGCAAGCTATATGTTTCATTAACTTTACTAGTTTTAAGATGGTTCTTAGGGCAACTTTAATAGATAAAGGATATCACTTTTTAGGAGTTTGTTTCAAATTGGATTTTCTTTCATTCTTGACATTAGGCTAAGGATATAATATCAAGGATTTCATTTAATAGTTTAAAGAATATCCACTCCACTATCAAATCCAATAGAACCTAAAAGCCAAGCACCTAAAAAAGGTCCTAAAAACAATCTCCCCTACTAACCCATTTTGCCAATACCAAACCATCCAAGTTAAATTTAATTCAATCAATAGGGATTCGTCATGCTTGATAAACATGGGGGTTATCAATCCTTATAACTAGATAATGGTGATTTAAAGCCTTCTTAGTGAGAAAAGTAGCTTTGAAAATGATCTTCTAACTATTACAAAATTTTCATTCAAAAACTAGTTTACTTCTTTTAAACCAAAGAAGCTAACAAATAAAACTATACAAAATAAGCTATTGAAGGTTATCAATTAGATTTATTACTTTTTGAATCCACATAAGTTAGTAATGAAATGAAAGGTTGAAGAATTTATTCCAAAGATTATGTTTAACTACTTAAGGCCATATAATAATAGAGTTTGTGCATGGTTTCTCAAACAATGCAAAGTACAATCACTAGCTTTCTCACAATTAGGGTAGAGATCATCATTAGTAAGAAGCTTAACTTTCCTCTTCCCATTTATAAAAAGTTTTCCTTTTCCCATTAGTCAAAGGAAAGTTCTAATTTTTTGAGGTTTTGGCCATCTCTAAATGAACTTCCATAAAAAGTTACAATTTAAACTAACATATAGGCAAGAGCTATCATAGGCTGATCTAATTGAAAATACTCCATTTCTAGAGAAAATCCAAACTATACGGTCCTTCCACCATTCCTTCGAGAATAATGACAACTTTTAGTTAATCATATATTAAACTAAACGAAAAGGAAGCATAACCATGCCACTACAATGCCTCAAAGGGAGAGATAAAAATTTCCAACTTCTTATCAAAATCTTTGTCATTTAGAATCTTTAGACATCATTGGAAAGTGCTCTTGCACCCTAAACCTAGTGGTCTTGCCAAAGTCTTATAGTTTTATCATAGCTAATCTACCATTTAACTCCTTTATGTACTTTGTGCCAATTCTTGTATATTTATTACTAGAAATCCTTGTATTTTCTGCAATTTTTATCATGAGAAATAAAAATTTTTATAGCATTTCTCATGGTACTTTGACTATAAGCAAAATACATCTGGCAAAATTATTTCCAAAACAATTTTACACATCTAGAAGTTTATTTCATTTTTTACACATGAAAGACAAGTTTTTTCATAGTAAAATTAGCAAAAAAAACTATTTAAAAATTATCCATTATTTATTACATCATAGGAATTTTTTTATAATTATATATTTTTTAAAAAATAAAGTTTTTAATAGTTTTGTTGTAAATGTGTATGTGGGCTAGAGCATTAGGTTTTAGGTTAAGTTTTCTGTGCATAATTGTATAAAATAAAATGACCTAAACTCGAGCTTGTCCCATTTAATTTTTAAACAAATTAGTTTAGTTCAACCTAATTAAAATTATACATGGTTCGAAATCTGACTTAAAAATTCCATTGCTTTTATTTACATTATTATTTTAAGTAAAAAATAATTTTTAAAAATTTTTATATTAAAAAATATATATTTAAATATATAATAAGATATTTAAATATATAAATTATTTAGTTATATCAAATTAAGTATTTTTTGTATTAAAATTAATCAAATATAACTCTTTTGTAATTTATAATTGTAATAATAAAAATATATATAATTAGAGCAAGCTAAGTTGACCTAATTTATATAATTATAACTAGAGCTCAACCTGAATATTAATTGGGAAATGAAAAAATCCCAATTAAAAATTAGCAAAAATAAAGCTTAAACCTTAAATTTTTTCAGGTTGAACCACACTCAACCTATATACATATCTATTTTGTTGCAATTTCCAAAATCAATCTTATGGGAAATTCATGAATAAAAGTAAAGGAAAAATAAGTGGCATCCATGCACTATTATTCTTTTCTAGCTTTTTTATTGTACATAACATGCCTCACAAACACTTGTTGAGGTTTGAGAAAGTTCACTTGCCTAGAAGGTCAAAGGTGTCGGTTAGGTTCAAGGTTAATTTGTATAGGATATGAATGTGGTTGATGAAATTGGCAATAGGAAATTTACTTTGGTAAAACATATGTTTTATGTTAAAGCATTCTCAAAGATAAAATCAAAGGTTAGTAGGGGCAAGTTTATGTATCTAAATTTAAAAAAGCATTACATGCTTGAAAATAATTGTAACAACATATTTTTGGTGAAAATTCAAAAATTAGTATTTACAACTCATAATTATTTTTTATAAAATTTGATAAAAATCATATGGATTCTACATAAAAGAAGTTGTTTTGTCATTTGGATTTAGACTAAACTATTGCACTTTTGATCACAAATTAATGAAAGACAATAAAAAATCTTTATGTTCCTCTAGCAAACAATCTAATAAGTAATAAGCACAAATTTATATATCTAAATTCAAACTTAATATTAATTTGTTACATATTTGAAGAAATTTGTAACAATACATACTTTTTGAAATTTTTATGAAATATTTTCATAGAAAATTTTAAATTTTATGTGAAATATATAAAATCATATAACTTTAGTTGCTAAAATTGCAATGTACTTATTTCGTGCAAAATCCATACAAAAATTAAAAAATTTATATTTACAATTCAAAGTTATTTTTTTACATAGTTTGGCAGAAGATTGTATAAATTTTACCTAAGATAAATTATTTTCTTATTTGAAGTTTGATTAAGCTGCTTCAGTTTTAATTACAAGTTAATACAAAAAAACATAAGAATTTTTACATAACTTTAATTTATGAAACTACAACATATTTTTTATGAAAAATTAGAAAATTAGTATTTACAACTCATAATTATTTTTTATAAAATTTGATAAAAATCATATGGATTTTATATCGAAGAAGTTATTTTCTCATTTAGGGTTAGACTAAGCTACTGCACTTTTGATCATAAATTAATGAAAGACAACAAAAAATCTTTATGTTCGTCTAACAAATAATCCAACAATAATAAGTGCAAATTTATATATCTAAATTCAAACTTAATATTAATTTGTTACATATTTGAAGCAATTTGTAACAATACATACTTTTTGCAATTTTTATGAAATATTTTTAATGGAAATTTTAAATTTTATATGAAATATATAAAATCATATAACTTTAGTCACTAAAATTGCAATGTACTTATTTCGTGCAAAATCTATGCAAAATTAGAAAATTTATATTTACAACTCAAAGTTGCTTTTTTACATAGTTTGGTATAAGATCATATAAATTTTACCTAAGACAAATTATTTTCTTATTTGAAGTTTGATTAAGCTATTTCAGTTTTGATTACAAGTTAATACAAAAAAAAATAAGAATATTTATGTTTCTTTAGCAAATAACCCAAGGTTTGTATGTGCAAATTCATATATCGATATTTAAACTTAATATTAAATCATTACAAATTCAAAAATATTTGTAATAGTACATACTTTTACAATTTTTATAAAAGATTTTCACTAAAAGTTTTAAATTTTACATAAAAATGATAAAATCATGTAACTTAATTGAGGAAATTACAATGTACTTATTCCATGCAAAATTTGTGTAAAATTAGAAAATTTGCAATTGCAACTTATAGTTTTTTTTTACAAAGTTTGGTAGAATATCATAAAGATTCCACATAAGAGAAACTCTTTTCTTATTTGGAATTGGATTAAGCTACTCTATTTTTTTTTATCACAAATTAATTAAAGAACCTAAGAATCTTTTCATTCTTCTAGAAAATAATCATACATAATGAGCCTTAAAATGTATGTTGATCGATGATAATTATTATTATTATTTCCATAACTTATGCTTTGATGTTCATTTCACTATTAAGAACAAATGAAAAATGTGTGTCAATCATACATCGATGTTGTTTTTAAGTCCTCTTGCAATGCATAATGCACCTCATAAAACATTTGTTTAGGTTTAAGAAAGTTTACTTACCTAAAAGATCAAAGGTATTTGTAAGGTTCAAAGTTGATGTATGCAAGGAGATGAGTGTAAGTAATTAATGAACATAAGAGAAGGAAATTTATTTTAGGAAACACATGCTTCATGTTAGAGAAGTGGTGGAGCCAAAAACTCAAGATCAATAAGTGTAAATTTATATATCTAAACTTAAACTTAGAGTTAAGTGTCAAAATTATTTTATAGACTAACATATTAGTGATACTTTATGGAGTTAGATTGACAAATGTACTAACATTGTAGAGTAAGTAATTAGGCCTAAATTGGTTATTATATTATGATTAGATCTTATTTAGATGCTTAGCCTGTTTGAATCTTTTATTCTGTGAGTTTTTATTTCTAGGTTTTTAATAATAGCTAAGTTGGCCTAATTCATTCGATCTACAAAGGAGATGTTTTAAGTCTCATTTTATATATACTTATGATTACTCCATAACTTATAATGTATATTTAATTATGGAAAAACTCCTTCTTAATCATTCTATCATCCTCTCTTTATCTTCATAATCAAAGAAGTCCAATAGGTCTGAGAATCTAAGGATAATTTACAAGTAGAAATATTATATTCACATTTAGGTACAATATTTCATTACTTGTTTAATTGACTAAGAATTATTTATATTTACACATGTCATAAATTTTGATCAAATTTGCAATACCTTGAGATGATATTTAAAATTTTATTAAAAAAACTTAAAATACTTATTCTAATAAAATAGGATAGTTAAATTATCTAAATATACCAAGATAAAATATGAATATTTTGAATTTAAACTATATAATATTAGCATGATTTTATATAATAGAAATGTTATCCAAATATTCTTAAGATTTTAAATTTTATTTGAAAAGAATGAGTTTTATAAAATATGAATCTTAAAAATAAGAATGGGTGGCTATGATAGAATTTTAATTAAAATAGAAAGGTGAGATTTGAAATGAGACTTAAGTTTATGGAATGTGAGAAGTGTGGAATCAAAGCCCTTGACTCCTTTATTTATTTTTTCCCTTTTTCCATGTTTTTCCTAGTTCTCTTTTTTTTCCTCATTTTTAGGGCTCTCTTTCTTTCTTTCTCTTTCTCTCTTCTTTCCTTTTCTATTTTCTGCCAATAGTCCTCCTATGTTGAGTTAGTGTTGCTACTTTTGACACCTTCCACCGCTATTGTTAGCACTGCTAGTGTAGTTGTTCACTTCCAGTGCCCCTCTACCTAGAATTATGCAAAGAAGCACTAATAAGAGGGATCGATGGCATATGAAACTAGTTTACTAACTTTTCTCTTCTAGTATTTTCCCGCTTCATTACCACTGTAGAAGTTGCCATTAGTTGTTCCATTTCTTTGTGACTAACCATATTACTAGCATATGAGATAACTGTAATACACAGTGTTGGTTCTATGGCAAAGAGTTGTCACTCTTCCTTCAATTTGCCAGCATCTGGTGTTATTTCACTATCGATAAGTCACTGACAGCCTTTTTAAGTTGATGTGAGTAACCCTATACGAAAAGCTCCTTTTTTATGATGATTTAAGTTAATGGAAAGGAACCTATTTGTGCATGTTTGAAAACATATGATGATACTTATGAAAATGTATATGTATAAGTATATGTATATATATATTTTATGCTATCAAGTGTTCAAATGGCATGAGTAAAACCATTCTAAAGTATTATGTAGTTATATATTTTAGAAAACATATGTGATAAGTAACTTAAAATATATGATGATGGCTTTGAAAAATAAGAATTTTGTGGTACAGAATGCTAAAATAATATGATCAGAGTATTCTTGAAGTATTACATCCCAATATTTTAAAGATTTAAACATAAGTCAAAAAACCGCTACTTTATCATCTTATTTTAGGTACTTGATATAATAATGATAAAATAAAGATTTTATACTCAAAGATTTTAAATTAGTATACTTGAAGTATATCTATATCATAAAAATATAATTTTTTTTATGTTTGGACTTTGATTCAAAAAATTTTCAATAAAAATGATTTTCTTAATCTTTAAAGAAGGGTTAAAATATAAAGAAATAAATATATTATGATTAGAACTTTTTTAGAGTTTAAGATCTTAATACTTTGATTATTTTATACTTTAATTCGAAAAATCCATTAAATTATGAGAATGTTTGATTTTTTTATGATAGATATAAAAATGAAGAAAGTAATGACATAAGAAAATTAAGTGTAGAATATGAGCCTTTTTAGAGCTTCAGGTGGTAATATTTATATCTATATGGTCTTGATCCAAAAATCCTTAAATAATAGCATATTTGGATCAAAAGTTAATCTTAGGATTTATAAAGACAAGAAGTTAATAACATTGAAAGCCATTATATTATGATTTGAATGTAGAATCGTAATGTTAAAGACAAAAATAAGTTATGCTCCTATGTTTATAACTTATCATTTTAAATTGTGAAGTAAAAAAAAAGAGGTGAAAGGATAAGAATGGATATCTTGAACTTTCAAAAGTGAACAAGCATTACCAGGTGAGTACATTTCCTACTCTAGATTAATGTCTTAATAATAGTTTGTTTAAATGTTAAAATTTATAATCCTTCTTACAAATAGTATACAAATCATATGTCTATTCATCTATGAATCCTTAACAGTATAACTATGAATCATGGTGTATTATTGAATTATCTTTATCATTATACAAAGAAATATGGAAACAAAGTCTATAATAAGATAATGATTGTTGGTTAATTAGATGTTGATTGACTATACTTAGAAAGCATGGTGATGCTATGATTAGCTATTTATAGATTATGAATAAGTTCATAGTGTTACTCATATATTATAGAACATAGTGCAAACTATACTAAAATGTGAATGATTGTTATGGCCATAGAAGAGAGCATGGAGATGTTGCTCTTTCTCTCTCTCTCTCTCTCTCTGTATATATATATATATATACACATACATATTATCATGTGTTTAGTTAATGCTCTATGATGATTAAATAGTTACTTTATGCTAATATTGCATTTAATCTTATGATGTACAAAACTAAGTTCTAATGAATTTATTATATTATCTATTATGCCATGAGTAGCATTTAAAATGAGAAATTTGATGAGGGCAATAATGTGGAAGTCAAATGGGAAATTCTCGGTAAGTAACTTGTGGAGGGTATCAGATTGACTTGAGAGATAAAAAGTTAACGTATATACATTTATCATATATTGTAATGCATTATGATGTAATTTTGAATTCTGTTAATTTGAATGCTTCTACTTGAGGTAATTATAAAGGATTGATTATGATCATACTTTATTAGCTACTTATGAATGTGATGACCATTTAGAATAGGATGTGTATAACATGACAATGATATTATATATTAATGGATAACTAAGATTATTATGACTTGTGATGTGAAATATGAAATTTAAGCTATGCGTAAGTGAACATTCAATCTGAAGTTTGGTTTTGCATATTTTAGAAATCTAGGGAGTTTAGATCGTAATTATTTTTTTAATCAAATACTTAATTAGCATATAACCATTTAATATAATTGAATCGAAGATTAATATAGGTAAATATATACTCATTAAATTCTGATAACTTATTCTATTTTATTTTTAATATTTTAAAGTTGAAATAAATATGTTTGAGTTATGCTACATCCATGGAGAATTAAAGGGTGCTTGGTTGGAAGATTTGACAATTAGGATTCTCTTAAGATTAAATTTAGAAATTTGAGTAAGAAATTATATATGGTTTGAAGTTGTGTAGCCTTGATTGTATTTGATGTATATTTAAATAATTATCAAATCTATGAAAAATACAGGTTACAATATTAAAAACATGTAACTCTCGGGAAGTGTCCAAAAACAAGAATAACTTTATTCATTTTTCTACAAGAATTTAAGGTATCATTTAAGTTTCCATAGAAATAGGAAGATTTTCATTAGGTAGAATTAGTGTAAATAGTGTTGACGATGATGGATATCGGATAGTGAAATCCATGCCGGTTATGATCGGATTAGGTTGTGATAAATTTATCTCATATTAGATTAGTATAATTTAATTTTTCAATACTAGTATCAAACCTATAAATAATCACGTTAGCTGTATATGTGTAAAATTTTGTTTGGAAACTTATTTCTTAATGGGTTTTTTTTTTGTTGATCATATATTGTTCAAGGAATAACATGGCTTTTGTTTTATGATGCTCTAATACCATATTTTTACACTATAGAATCGTATAGTATGACAAATTAGTTTTGTTTACTTTATGTTTGGAACTAGATCTAATCTTGTTAATTGAATATTCTACATGTTTTTTTTTTGTAAGAATTTTCATAAAGAAGGAAAAAAATTGAAGGGCTATTCATTTACTTTTGGTATGATGTTTCTACTCCTCACTTTTTTTACAATGATAAAAATAGTAATCTACTTAAAATACACAAATGAAGCTTTTGAATTAAAACCCTAAATATAATAAGGAGTAAAGTTCTTAAAGTAACATTGAACTCCCTTTTGAATATTCTCCATTTTTTCTAAAATTTTTATAATAACTCAATTAGTTTAGGAACTTAAAAAATAAAAGTTTAAAAGAATTCTATAAACATTAGGAAGACTATTTTATTAAGCGATAAACATATGTTTTCATAAACCTTCACACTCACTATTATTAAATAGTCTTAACTTCGTGAAAGGATAATCATAATAATCATTTAAATGCATTTTTGAAACGAAATATTATCCAAATAAATATAATTTAATTATTCTTATTGGTTAGAATAAATACTTCAAGGTATTTAAAATAATAAGATTTTCAGTATTACCTCAAGATGTTACAATATTTAGCTTTGATGGTAGCATTCGTTGGTTATGTCATAATTAGATTCTAATTCTTCATATCACAAATCTTCCAACAGCCTTTCAAAGTTTCTAAAAGACTCCAAGATATTAAATGTGGACTTCAAGTAACCTCTTAAACAACCATTGAAACTTTTACTTAATTATGTTGTTGTAACACCAACTGAAAAAATATGTCGTCCATAAACTAGTACTCAATTTTCTCTCTTTTTAAATAAATCTTGCATCATTTTAGGAAGGTCATGCATGTTAAGAAGTAACTATTGGGAATTCAAATTATCACATGCAGCAAAAATTCAAAAATTTAATCCGAATTCTACCTAGGATTCATGCAAAAAGCATAAATCAATGATTAAAGTTTTATCTATTGGGTACTCATATTTTTACTGATCAAAACTTTGAGAGTGGATGAATCAAACGCCAGTCGGAATGTACAGTATTTCTACGGTATCCACACGGAGTGAACAACGACCTCTCACCCTCCATGAATCTGCTAGGATGCATTTTTCTCTCTAGGGTTTAGGATTGGATGTTTTCTGAGTAATTTAGAATTTTATAGAAGTTATGAGCATGTATATTAAAAGTGCTGCCCTCAAGTCCCTTTTTATAAAACTTAAGCAAGCCACAATCTTAGTTATACTAGGATAATGCTTCCAAAATCCTAATCACACTTAACAACTTATCTTATCCTTATCCTAGATATAATGAGGAGAGATAAGACTTATCTATTAATTATCTAATATTAGATAATAATATTATCTCATAATATAAATATCTTATATTAGATAATTGCATATAGTTATTAAATATTAAAATATTATTATCTCATAATATATTTATCTAATATCCGATAACATAAATATTTAATATTACTTTAATATAAAATAATATCACATAATAATAATTATATTTATTATGTAAAAAAATATATTATTATTTAATAATATATATATGCACGAAAATAAGATCAATTAATTAGATATTAATATAATTAAAGTTTAATTAATTATTGTCTTATTCGTACTCCTTTTGTGTGACCCTGTAGGTTCTTACTACGTTGACAATGACTCATTATTGAGCCATAAACAGTGAACGGTATCTAGCAATACATCACTGTCACTTAAATAGTGAGAATGTCTATGATTCGACATCCACCTAATACATGATCAACGTTTTGCATCATAATCCTTTGTGTAATAATATCCAAATTGAACTGGAGGTATGGAGAGTGTCATCCTCGTCAAAGTTCAATTTATATTTCTTGATACTAAGTAGACTTCAAAGCAAATTATCAATATCACATATTGATTCATTTGAGCATGGCCATGCATTTCTAAGTCTTACTCAATCAAAGGGCCTAAAGATATATCTCTTTTATAATAGTAATAAAATTTTATCTACATCACTCACTTTCCTCTATATGATTCATGACACACTCAATCAACGCCCTACTTGTCATCCGGATTAAAGGTGACATAGGACGACATTAAAATGAGTAACCCCTCATGTAGGGAACTGTAGTAACTTCAGGTCAAAGGACTATATGCAATTATGACTCTATGAGAACTACTAATGACATAAGTCTTATCTATGTAATATTCTCATATTGGGTCAGTCTAGTACATCTGTTTACTAATAATGTACTCATGTATTGACTTGATATCACATATCCATAATTCATAATCATCAATCACTATGCATGTTAGTCTCGATGTACTATCACTATTCCTTTCGTAATAATACTTAACTAGAGGCATTTTAGGAATAGTAAAACTATTTCAAGGATAATTATTATATTAAGTTATAAATTGCACAAAAATTGAAAATAAAATATAATAATTGCATTACTTGAAATAAAACATAATACATTGTGTATTATTTCAATCATCTATATGATTAGTTCCTAAGACACACACCAACAGTAACTCCTAAGCATTATAGAAAATTATCTTCATACTTATTATCATAAATGTAATTTCTCAAATCTATGAATAATAAATCTGACTTCTTAAATACATGATTAACATTCTTACGTGCATTTTGAAACAAATGTCACAAGCACAAATAATGATATAATTCAAGTAAAACTTTTGAAATTGCTTTTGTCATTGTAGTATCTTAATTAGTAAATATTACTTTTAGCTTCTTCCCACATATAGCCTTAATAAAGGTCATAAATAACCATTTAAAAATGCAATAGTTTCATCATATAGTAAAGTAGCACCAAATATCACAATTTCTTAATGGTGATTGAACCCAAGGATAGGTGTAAATGGTTGAAAGTTATTGTTAGTATGATAAGTAGAATCAATGCATACCATTTCTCTAAAAAAATGCATAATTTACAACCATTTTTACATTTTCCCAAAACATATTAGTTATATGTTTGTTAATATCAAGTTGAATTTCATAGAAGAAAGATAGATTCTTCATTGCCTTAATTAAAAATAATAAAATATAGGCTTCTTCTTTCCTTCATTTCTTTCATCCTGTTAAAATTCAAATGGTTACTAATATCTTTAGAAATGCACCTAACATTCTCTATTGCACCAACTTCATAACTTAAAAATTCAAAAATCAATTTTTGTTATATGCCAGAACAATTTGCTTGTTCGATTTAGGTAGCTTGAATAGTGGAAACTCTTTTTTATGAAGGTAGTTTATGCCTACTCTGATGGGTTGCAAGCTTATGAGTATGTTGCTTCTCAAAATATATAACCATAAACTTTCCATTTAATTGTCGACTAATTACCATTTTTGCCAAATATTTAGTTCTATCATCTTTTCAAGCCTCTTTTTCCTTTATAATTAGTTTGCTTTTTGAAGCCTTCTTTAAAGCAGACAAACTTTCTCGATAACACTATTTATTTGTCTAACTTACTTTATTCATCCAATTTGCTTAACCTAACATACATATTATAGTATCTGTAGACATGATATTCAAATTTAAACTCCATGCCAACATATGGAGTGAAATGAAATCAATTTCTTCTTTTTCTATAAGGTTTGGTAGAAGATTCTCTTCGTGATTATCACTTTGGACATAAGGAACTACAAATATGTGAAATTTAGTGTAAAAAAATATATAGTAAAAAAATTAAGATATAAAGTAAATTTCAAAATCTAGTACAAAGTTATTTGAGAATGAATAAAATATTCAACTTTATATTTTAATTTGTTCTTATTCCATTATGTATAAAAAAAGATAATATTTCCTATTTAATTGTATGGTGTTTCCAAATCAATAATATTTCAATTATGTAGAAATAAAGTTTTTGATTACCTTAATATTATTATCAAACCTTAATATTTACTTACTTATCATCCTAATTCAATTATCAATAGAATTTCATTGCTCTAAAATTTTAATTTTGGTAATTGTATTAAAATATTTATTTATAAAAGAAAATATCAAAGATCAGTTAGGAATATTGAAACTTTAAAGTCTTTGTGAAAGAAACATCTAAGATTATATCTAACAGTGGTAAGATTGAACAACCCCAAAAGAAAAAAATTTACGTAATTAAATTTTTATGATTTTTATTTGTTATAAATATTAATTAATAAAATAATTAATAATTATATTATTAAGTTTTTATTATTAGTATTGAATTGAAAAGAGCAATTCACATATCAAATTATAATTGGGAACTTCATAACAAACACTTATTTACTTCACCAAAATTTTCTCTAAAAATAAATTAATAGAAACTCCACATTTAATTATTGGAAAAAGTATAAAGTCACAGGATGTTTATCTTAGAATTGAAGTGAAATTTGTTAGGTATTCTTTAACTTGAACATAAAAATATAATTATATATATTATTAAATTTTAAGTACCCTACATTGAAAATGTAGAGGTTATTTAGTAAATATTCTTTCCATTTTTTGTTACTTGTTGTTTTAGATTTTTTTTCCTATCTATTAATTATTTTAGAATCTTTAGATTACATTTATTATTAATTTATTTGTAAACTATTTTTCAAAAATAAAAGCTTCTATTTAGCAAAAAAAATTTATAATCTATTTTTAAAAAATTATAACTCCAAATATGTAACCTAAAATTATAAAAATAGAAATAACTTTTTTTATGTTTTCTAAAGTTTTTTATGTCAATTTTGCAATTACATAAAATTATTTTCATATGCTTTATTAATCACCCTTTATTCTTTATTTTTCTTGAATTTGAAAATAATTTAAAAATAATTTTTGAAAATTTAAAACTAAAAACATATCTAAACATGTCATTTTTTGGGGTACATTCACTACTACAAAATTACAATATAAAGTCGGTTGTTCAACTAGTTAGATGGCAATTATGAATTAACATACATATGAGTGACATTTTACATTTGATATTTGATATTAGTTCCTTAACCAATATGGAAAAGTTAAGCATGTTGTTTCTATTTCAGGAAAATCAATGTATTAATTACTTAGAAAATGTTAAATATTAATATATGATATCAATTAATAGTTTAACAACCAATGTTATTGTTTATTAAAGACGTTAGTTAATTAAGAATTGTTAAAAATTGGTAGTCTTTCTTATTTGACAATCAACTTAGTATGTTGATTGATTTAATTAACCAACATCTAGTGTTTAATTTATCACGTCGATTTTTTTCAAATAATTAACATGTATTTAATTTTTCCATATTCCTTACTATATCAAAAGTAGTATTTATCTAAACCTAATTACAAATATCATCAAACCATATTATTATATAACCAATATAATGCTTAAGCCTTATTTTAATGTCTTTATGATAAAAAATAATACCTCAATTCAAGAAAATCCCAATAACAACAATTTTATATATTTAATTAGGTTTAAAAGATTGGAAATATTAAAGTAATGCATAATATGTAAATATTTTAAAAGTTAACAATAATACCTTTAAAAATCAAATATGACCATTGACAAAACACTTATTTGAAACCCATTATAACAAAAGAAGGACACAAGTAAGTCGTAATTGATGTTGTAAGTATAATAATGATATTATATGCTTTTATTAAAGAAAATACAACACCTAGTTTATTTGGTTATTAGAAAGGTCTAAACATATCATGTAAAACATGTATGTTATTAAAAGATTAAAAATTATAAATAAGTATTATAAAATAATAATTAAAAAGATAATACTAATTGTACATAAAATATGCACATAAAAAATATAAACCTAATTACCTTAATTTTTTTGTAGTATGACTAGAAGAATCTTCAACCTATATTCTTTTAGCATGATGTCTGGCACATAGAACCCTTCTTTTAACCTATGAATAATATGAAGGTATGTAATGAAGTTTATTCCTTTATAAATTGTAATTTTTAGTAAATAATCTATACTTTGAAAATATAACACATAACTAGTTAAGGTTGTATAATTTATTTACTCAGTGGGGAATATATTAACACCCATACCATCCAAAACATTGAAAAATGAAATAAAAGACATAGAATTCAAACAAATATACACAATCATAATAAGTTGACATTTTTCATTAGGTTTAAAGGAAGAATAAAGCATGCAAATACGCCTTAATATTAAGAAGAAAACATTAATGAGATAGGGCCAAACTATTGGTTGAACTTAAACTTTAGTATTCTTTTATAGAAGTTTCTTCATAAGGCACTACGAATTTTATAAGGTGCTTTTACTCCATAATCTGCATTTTAGCTCTAATATAAAATTGCTTTCTATTTCAACCCTAACCTTTATTTTCATAAGTTTCAATGAAAAGCAAAATGATGTTATTTAACATTTTACATTGATAATGCATTAGAATCAATGTCTAATACTAGATGTATTATGTTTAAAATATTAACAATTGATATAACATGTCAATTTATTAACAACTAACATCTAAATGCAAAATAATTAATTTTTTACATTGGATGATTTTAAAAAACTAACATTATAACATATTGATATTGATTTTTAGTTAATCAATGTGAATTCTCTTACTAGTCTTTTTACAATCACTATTTGAAAGTTAGAAGTAAGCAACCAAAACATAGCACATAAATAGCAAGTTAAAAGTAAGAAAAATTAATTTTTTACAGTTACTATCTGAAAGTTAGAAGTAAGCAACCAAAACATAGCATATAAATAGTAAGGCTAACATAACCAAAACTAATAATAATAAATTAACAAGACTTATAAATAACAACAAATCATACAATATTATTTCAAAATAAGCCTATTATTTAAAATATACAATGTATACATATATTTAGCATCCTCCTCAAGTTAATGAATACCTTTCAATTAAGATATATATAGATTACTTATCTTATAAATCTTCCATTTTTTATTTACCATAAGGATTCATGTAACTTCTAAAAATAACATGTTTACATGCAAATCTAGCATGTTACAAGACCGAATTATATGTTTTGCACAAGTGCATACCAAATTGAAATTTAAAGAAATCACTTTTTCAGGGTCTTCATATGTTTTCGTGTAATTGATCATTTCACCTATATATTTCATTATAAAATAAGCACACTTAACACTGCCTTTTTGTATAGGATATTACAAAAAATCAACTAAATAGAATGTCAATTTTTTGTAATGATAATAAATTACTATATTATGTACTTAAACATGCACAATAATGTCACCTTTATTTTGACCCATGTGACATTGCTCAACTTTTTTGCATTGCCTATCATGTAATGTATCCTTAGAGCCTTGTTAACTATAGGCTTCTATGTCCCACTTAGGCCTTCAATAAAAGGTTAAGTAGCACACCATCTTCTTCTAAGGATTAATGATAGTGAGCATCCAATGGTGCTTACAAAATTATTTTATATCAAAGTAAGATAACGTTTTATAAAAATATAACAGAAAATAAAGCACTTATTCACACCTACATGCCTTTCATGTTACGATACCATGTAACATTCTTGTCTCTTCCCCATTGATAAGGTTTTATCCATGTACTTATAACGTTCCTTAAGTGAGTTTTTTTTACAGATTGAGTGATTATGGTTTTAGGAAACCAAAAAAGGCACTTATTTCCTTATCCTCATAGACATGATACAAGTACCTATTATTTTCATAATTTATGAGCCTAACTTCATAATGTCTAATATGTATATAAAAAAAAGAAGAAAAACTTAAGGTTTAAAGATGAACGCACTTAATCAAAATCTTCATGAAATTAATATCTAGCTCCTTCATTTTCAAAAGTTGTAAGATGAACTCCTTGGTTATGCTAACATCATATTTATCTATCATGATATCCTTTCTCATATTTAGTAATATGGGATTTGATTCTTCTATCCTATTTATAATAGATTGAAGCTCTTAAGAAGGTCGAGATTTGCCATTTTTAGGGGATTACTGAGAATAAGCTACTATAATTTTTAATTATTTAAACTTGACATCATCATCCTTATTCACCTTTGGTAACCTTTCACTAATTCTCTTAATTGATATGCCTAAACTAGAATGCAAAAAAGTATGAGAATTAAACAATATAAGCAATATGTATTTTAACCTTAAACAAAAAACCTGAAATGATGGAAAACTTTACCTTTTTAAATAATATAATAAAGTTTTTAGCCAAGTTATGTAATTGCTAACCCGCTTAAGCCTTGGTGGTCATATCATTGGTTGCTAATGGCACTCCAATCATGCCCTACCAGACAATGTTTACCATAACCTGACACTAATCCTCTAATAGTGTAAGGGTGGAAAGCATATGGTTTGAGAAAGCCATGTACATTGTCACTTGCTTAATGGAAGGTCCAACAATCATAAGTAGACATCTATGTTCACCTTACAAGAATAAATAAACTGGTTAATTAACATTAATATAAAAGTATTTATATATTGAAAATACCAAGCAGCAAGCAGTTAAGTAATAAGCATTTAATTATGGTAGAAGTGAAAAGAGGTCAAGGTCAATGCAATAATGGCTACACTATTATTGCATAAGAGTCGCCATCCGTATCTCATTCTCTTTCCATAGGGCATCAATTGATCTCATGCCTTCCTACTTGAACATAACCCTTATCTTTTCTATAATATCTTTTTCCACTCTCTATGTCACTTTGGTAGTAATTCGTGCCTCAACTCCTTTATATTTCTATTAGATGATGCTCTAGTGTAAGGACATTTTAAGGTCCTTTCAAAGTAAGCCTTAAGACCTATTGATCTTTTAACACCCTTAACATGTCTAGGATGCTCCTAAGCTCCTAGAGTAGCAAGCAAAATGTCCATCCTCTTGAAACTTTCCTAGGAAAGCTTAATGTGTTAGCTCATCCTAATACAATGTAATCAAACATGATCTATCATTTGTTGATTACTAAATAGCACTTTATATTTAACAAATAAAATAATAACATTACTTACTATTCACTTAAAAACCTATAGAATCTCTTTGGTCATGTATTCACCTCGATAATTAACTTTAACTTTTACACACAACTCATGTCGTGGCATGCTAGGAATAGAGGTAAATGCTTTAATAGTTAAGTAGTAGTCTTAATAGTATCTTAAGTCCTTTCCTTTATCAAATCCCCTTCAAGCTTCTTGTACCAACCTCAAGATAACCTATGCTTACAGGTTTTTATAGATTGGTTCATCTTATTCTTTGTATTTTGAGCCTATTGCATAAAAATAAATAAATAAATAAAGTAATGAAAAGATAGACTCATTGTCAAGCTATGAAATAAAGCACTTAGTGAGATAATCATATTTACAAGAAGCTCTTCCTTTTTGCATATCTATACAAAGTTTACCTACACCTTAGGATTGATTTAGTGATATTTTTCAATAGGATTTTCATCGCTCTTCCTTTTGTTAATGATGTAATCTTTGCTCAAATTATATTTAAAGTCCCCTCACCTCCTGCTTGCCACTTACAAAATGTGTTCTTTATACCCTTCAGCAATATTAAATGTAGTATGCAAAATAACATATACATAAATAACACTTATGCATTTGTAATCTAGAAAGATTGTTATACACATGTGAAAAATGAAATGGAGATAAGTATAATTGTCTTACAAATATATTCTGCCAGATATTATCTTTGATATTTTTTAACACTTCATGCCATTACCTAATGACAATAGGTAACTTAGTGCATGCTAACATTCTGATGTAACTATTAAATTATATTATATCGAGCCTATATGCTTAACCTTTTTCATTAAAATTTATTTTTGATTTCTCTCTTTTGGCACATTGGATAATTATATCCTTCAATTGTAAAATCCCTAATGTCATTGCTTTTACTACCACTTTTATTGGAATTAGAATCCATATCATTCCTATTTAAGGAGTTATGACAACAACGACAACATAAACATTTAACTTAAATGGTAAATAATATATGATAAGTTTTCAAGCATATACATGTAATAACTTAAATAATAAGGAATGACTAGAAATCATTTTTACACATTTGATTTAATCCTAAAATAAAACTTTGCCTATAAAAAATTGAAATTGACTCCTAACAAAGTCATAACAATGAAGAAAGTTACTTTAATGTGGCATTTAAGAAAAACAAACATTTGCAAAAATAAGAAAACAAAAAAGGATAGGTATTCTGGAATATAATTCATGTTAAATAATGATCCTAAATCATGTATTCTGGAAAGTATTTTAATAATATATGATAATACTACCTATCTAACCTTAAAGATCATACCTTAAATCTAAAATATTCATAAAATGTAAGACAATGAGGAAAATACCTTAGATAATGTGAAGTAGATGCTCAAAGATGAAAGAACATTAGTGCCATGCAATGCTAAACAAATGTAAGAGAAAATGGAACAAAGATTATGCATAAATGAAGTATAAATTATCATGCAAATGAAATTTGTTTACAATTCTAAGAAATAGAGACAATGATATACTAGTGCAGCACTTTCTAAAACTAATATCTAACATTCAACATATAATTATAAAAATGCCACTTAGAATAGACTTTTAGTGTCGGTTATGTGTAGGAATCAATTTATAATGTTTAACCCTATCTTTATGTCAACAGTTTACTTACCTTTTTGATGCTGAGTTTTTAATAATTGACATAATAAGGTATAATTTTCTAACCACATAATTTTTTTTATTAAATATCTTACATGGAAAAAAATTTTAAAAAAAGAATATTTTACCCAGATGTTGTTATAATCAGCAAGTACCATTTTATATGTTAAATAAAAAAACCATTATCATATACAATTTAATCTTCAAAACGTATTTTCAATTTTTTTAATGAAAGTGCATTAAAGATCAAATGAAAGTATTATACATCAAAATTGTAATAAATCATTATTATATATCATAATAGAATATTATATTATAGATTTACAATTTAAGATTCAACAAAGATCGAATGAATGTATTAAATTATAGCAAAACATGATACAATTAAATAAAATTACAAATCAAAGTTTCTTCCTTGATGTTAAATCTCGATTATTGCATAAATTTCCTTATTCACAAGTGTTTGAATGAAAAAATTGAACTATGTATGTATGGAAGAATGTAAGTTTGTTTAATTTTTTGACCCAAACCTCAACGAAAAAAGGAGATACTTTGGCTTTCATATAACTAGCATCAATCCCATGTATGAATTTTGTTAGAAATCTTATTAAAACATCCTATCCATTATGTGAAAACACTAAAAGTCCGAAAAATAGATAGGATGCTTTAAAAAGATTCTTAATAAGAGATATTATCAAATATTGATTTATAAAAAATAGAGAGTTGAAGTACAAAACTTAAAATTTAAAGGCCTTTTTGTACGTAAACCATATTGGTTATTTAGATAAATTTGACATGTTAAGATTTATCTATTTTTAAAGTTAGTTTTTGACATCACTTTAGACATAGATCATTTTAAAGAATAGATGTGGGAACCTTATCCATTATTTCTGAACTCTTCACTTCCTTTTAGATGTTGATTCCTGAATAATTGATGTAGAAAAATATAATAATTTTACAATCTCCATTTTTAATTAGTGTCGCTATGTTAAGTTATTTGTGTCTTCAAAATGTCATTGTAATATTATATATGTAAATTTCCACTTTAATCAATGTTAATTATCCTTTATTGTATCACAATTTTGTGATAGTGATCGACAATTAAAAGGTTCAAAACTATGGCCTATAAGAAACTACTCAAATCCATATCTATATTCCAAACATACTATCCTTCTTCAAATTTTGATATATTATATTGATCTTAATAAATACCTAACAATTGTATATATCAATTAAATTTCAATAAAAGATAAATCAATAAATTACAACCTTTTTTCTCTAAATTTGAGATTATTTGTTACCATTTTTTAAAAAAAATGGAAGTACTAATTATCATGCTACCATTGTATTGAAAGCTCACAAATAAAATATTTGTGATGGATTTACTATTGTGGATTTATTTATTTATGTTTACCATAGTTTCTTTCTTATAAAAAAAAAAGGAAATGCTTCATGTCTTTTTCTTTTAAGAATGTATTATACAATTTTCTTTTAATAGATAATGAAATTTATAGAAGTTTGTACCTTACAATTTATAAGAGGAAAGTATGCTAAAAAAATTGAATAAATAAGAGTTAGAGTTGCACTACTTTTTAAAAGAATAGTTTCAAAATAAGAACAAAATCAAAAAGATTTTCAAAAAAATTTACAATGCATTGCTTCTTTAGTGGTGTAAATTTCATTATTAAGTCAATAATTATGATTTAACTAATTTAAAAGAGTGGCAATATTATAGGTTAAATTCGTATTAATTAATACAAATCTCATAACTATCATTAAATGACAACTTAGAGTAAACATACATAAAAAATTATCAATACACATGGAGGCTTTTAAACTTGGACTAGATTGGCTAGTTCGACCAAAAACTAGCTCCTTCTCTATCTAAGGTTATAACTTAAACTTGGCCAAATGGTTGAACTACTTTGAATCTTTGCGATAAATTTATTATTTTAGATTTATTTGTTAGTGTTTACCATAGTTTCTTTCTTTAAAAAAAAAGAGGAAATGCATGATTTTTTTTCTTTTGAAAATATATTATACATTTTCTTTTAATAGATAATGAAATTTATAGAAGTGTGCACCTCATGATTTACAAGAAAAAAGGGTGCAAAAAAATTGAATACATACAAGTTAGAGTTGTATTACTCTTTAAAAGAATAATTTCAAAATGAGGACAAAATCAAAAAGCTTTTGAAAAAAAAAATTACGATGTGACGGTGTAAATTTCATCATTAAGTTATTAATTATGATTTAACTAATTTTAAAAGAGTGGCAATATTATCGGTTAAAGTTTGTGTTAATTAACACATATCTTATAAGTGTCATTAAATGATAGCTTAGAGTACACATGCATAAAAAATTATCAATACACATTAAAGTTTTTAAATTCAAACTAAATCAATTGATTCAATTAGGAACTAACTCTTTAAAAAGCATAGTTTCAAAATGGGGACAAAATTGAAAAGCTTTTGGAAAAAAAATTATGATGTGCAACTTCTTTAGTGGTGTAAATTTCATTATTAAGTCAATAATTATGATTTAATTAAATTTAAAAGAGTGGTGATATTATGGATTAAAGTTTATGTTAATCAACCAAGTTTAAAATAGTGGTATATTTTTCTTTTGAAAATGTATTATACATTTTTTTAACCAATAATGAAATATATAGAAGTCCATACCTCATGATTTATAAGAGGAAAATATGCAAAAAAAAAAAATGAATACATAAAAGTTAGAGTTATATTACTCTTCAAAAGAATAGTTTCAAAATAAGGACAAAAATTAAAAAACTTCTAAAAAAAATTGTGATTCACCACTTCTTTAATGGTGTAAATTTCATCATTAATCCAATAATTATAATTTAATCAATTTAAAAGGGTAACAATTTTATGGGTTAGAATTTGTGTTAATTAACACATATCTCATAAGTGTCATTAAATAATAACCTAAATTACATACACATGAAAAATTATCAACACATATTAAACATTTAAATTTAGACTAGACCGGCCAATTCAATTGAGAATTGGCTTTTAGTTTTTGGCTCGGGTTATAATTTAAACTTATCCAAATGGTTGAATCACTTTGAACCACCTAGATTCATTATATACCTAGCAAACCCTTTGAACCATTAGGAACTAGTTTGGATGAGTTTGCTAGGTTTAGATAATTCAAAAAAAAAATGCCAAAAAGAAGTATTTGAAATTAGTACCTAAACAACGCATTGAGAGCCCTAACCACTCATACATGCTTTATTTTTTATATATAAACATCATTCACTATAGATAAGCACTATAACATGTTTCAAAAATAAGTATTAGATTTTAAATTGAATTTTTTAAAAAAATTATATTAAATATTTATATTTTATGCATATTATCATTAAATCATATTCTTATTTATTAAATGTAATTGAATACTAAATCTTAAGTTCAAAATATTGAAATTAAGTATTATTTTGAAATTATAAAAAAATACACATTCCACTTATTAAACTAGTTTGACCATTATCTAAATATTAGTATTTGAATGTTTTTTAGTGAAACTATTTATATTTGCATAATTTTCATTTGGAAGTATAACAAAATAAATTTATAATTTTTTATAAATTATTTGAATTTCACACCATTAATTTTATTCTTAGTGACCTAAAAATTTATATGTTTATATATAATATGATAGGTTAAACTTTCATCTTATATATATTTATAAATATAAGAATATTTCAACTAATTTGCTCATTTAATTTAACAAGTTCGACTTTGACTTGCTTACTTTTTCAAATTAATGATTGGATCAAATTTTAAAATATCAATACACACTAGTATAATCAATTATATAATTATAAGTTCTAAATCTAGTCTAATTTTATGATGTATTTATTACAAAATTTTATAGAAATAAACATATATTTTAAATTTTTTTATTTTTTAAAACATGAAAAAATTTTAAAATTTTATAAAATTAAAATTGAATTAATAAAAAGTGCATAAAATTATAGAAATAAATTTATATCTATCAATTTTCAAAACTTTATCTTATAAGAAGTTACAAATTTTAAAATTACATAAAATATGAAGAGTTATATAAAAATACATACAAAGTATTTGTAAATTTTTAATTTTTCATATAAAATTAAAAATTCTAATAACATAAATTGCAAAGTGTTTTGATATTCTTTTTATAAAAAATATAAGAATTTATATAAATAATTTTTAAATATACATTAAATTTAACTATAAATATTTTTTCCAATCTTTAATTGTTGTTGTCATAGTCATAGATTATTATTATTATCATTAAATTATAATTTCAATTGTTTATTAATATATAATTTTTATAAATCAAACTAAAAATATGCAATAAATTGCAAAAAAATAAAGAATTAGTTACTTCTAATAAAATATTTAAGATAACCTATGCACAACAACAACTAATTTTTGATATAGTTATGAGAACAAATATAATGTATGTAACTTTGATTAATCAAGTTCTAATATGTACATTTTATTAATGTAATTATTTTTTTACATAAAAAGTTAAAAAATTTTAGTTAAAAAACTTTAAATTGCATAAAAAATTATAAATATATATTTATTTCTATATATATCTTAAAATAAATATATTATAAAATCTAATTCAAAACTTATAATTGCATAGCTGAATATATTAGTATATATTAGCAATGTGTGTACTCTAAACTATTATTTAATGACACCTATGAGATTTATGTTAATTAACACGAACCCTATCCCATAGAATTGCTACTCATTTTTAAAATAATAACAAATTCCATCTAAAATTAATTAAATTATGACCATCAATTTAATGTTGTAAATTTACAAAACTAAAAAAAGTGATGCACAATATAAGCTTCCTTAATTTTTTAAGGCGAAATGGATGTTTTAGTATTTATAATTTTGCTAAATTTGTAATTTTAGCTTTATAATTTTAATTTGTATGATTAAATTCTAAAGTTTCAAATAATTTTCCATTTTAAACAATACTAAATTTATTAATAGAATCTTGCATTTTATCATTTTAAATTTGCTTAATCATCAAAATCCATGTACTCTTACCAAAATAATTGCTCATTAAAATTAAAATAAATTTAATTTCCACCTAAAATCATATAATGAAAGTTAAAACAAAATAGTTTGAAGTTAAATCTTATTATGAGAATTAAAAACGATATAGTTCATTACCCTAAGAAAAAGAATCAAAATGGAATAATTAAAAGTTAAAATCATATATATTAGTTTTACTAATATTATGGAATGGAAGTTAAGAAAAGAAAATTCATGCAATAGATTAATTGAGAATAAATTTGTTTTAATTTTGATGAAAATAAATTACTTTTGATGATTAATTAAAGATAAAATACTAGCATGTAAAATTTAATTGATACATAGAACAATATGTAAGATTTTATTAATTAGAATTAATATTAATTAAGAAGGAAGATTTATTTGAAAATTATTGAAATTTTAGAATTTAATTTTACAAATTAAAATTTTAAGGAGTTATTTAGTTTGCAATAATAGTATGAAAAATTTTATTTCCTGAGAAATAGAAAAGAAATAAATTATTTAATTAATCATTATATAAAAAATTGGGAGAAATAGGTAGAGCCATTGAAACAAAATTTACTCTCCAAGTTTGCAAAAAAAATATAGATTAAGACTTGTAAAATATAAATTTGTTTAAATGCAAACTTAAAACAATATGACCCATCAAGTCTATAGTTAGTGCAAATGAAATCGTTGCAAATAAGTGTACTTTTTTATTTTCTTTTTTTTTTTCAATTTTACCTTCAAATTAAACTAACAAACAATCTAAATCTTCATCTAATCAATCTAATATTCACTTCTAAATTCAATTTTTTTATCTTTTAACTTAACTCAATCTAAATAAATTATTTTTAAATTAATAATTTTATTACTAAATTAATAATTTTAAAGTTAATAAATTTTTATTTTTAATTTATTTAATTTTAAATTATTGTGTAAATTAAGAATGTATTAAATATATGATGTTTGAATTTATTATTTTAAATTTAAAATTATTTTAAAAGTGTTAAAATTACTTTTTTAAAAAAGAAAAAGTCTATGAATCTAATTCACAAGTGTGCAATTCACAAACATTGTGATTCAAACTCTCAAATTTTTTGTGGATCACACTCAATTCGATCTATTTATGATTAATTTGCTTGGACTAGCCTGTGGATGAACTAGAGTCCATTTAATAGCTAAAGAAATAAGATTTTTAAAGAAGTTTTACTTACTATAAATGGTAAAAAATTGTTTACTTACTTCTTTTTCTATAAATTTTACTTTTTGTATTCTTTATAAATATAAAAATAAAATTAGTTTTATTAAATTTAATTAATAATAAGTATAATTTATTAATATGTGTCATAATAATATTAAGAGTAAAGTAATAATTTTATTAGTATTTTTTAAAAATTTTAAAATTAAATTGAATAAAATATAAAAAAATTATTTTATGGGAAGTATTAATTTTTTAGTGTTAATTAAATAATTTTGAATATTTAAAAAAATTTACTTTTTCCGAGAAATCACTTTTCAGATGAGTCAAATAGAATTACAGATTTAGTGGGACCATAAAAGCTAAAACAATTATTCTCCCATTTTTTAAGGTAAGGTACTACAGTAAAGAAGCCTCTCTTCTCTGATCGCATGTCCCTAATGGACAGCCCAGCAAATGGGCACGCAATCTAATCACCTTAACTACATATAGGCCGTCCGATCTAGGATCATGTGGTCCCACAAAATATAAAATAAAAAAAACCAAACATTTATTCTAATAATAATTATCCACTGACAGAACCTTACACGTCAACACCTCAACTCCCTGCTATGGACGAGAGAGAACGATGATGCTTTACTTGTCATGTTGGAACGCTAACAAATGCTTTGCAGCGAAAAAGAAGCTTCTAGATTTTTCCAGAAAGTTATTTCCTTTGGAGTTTGCACGACATGGCTGAGACCCGTAGAATCACGGGCACGGTAAAATGGTTTAACGACCGGAAGGGGTTCGGATTCATAACTCCCAATGATGGTGACGAGGATCTCTTTGTGCATCAGACTTCGATCCGATCCGA
Organism: Sindora glabra; assembly: GCA_020226215.1. Taxonomy (NCBI): domain Eukaryota; kingdom Viridiplantae; phylum Streptophyta; class Magnoliopsida; order Fabales; family Fabaceae; genus Sindora; species Sindora glabra. The sequence goes on along the minus strand of CM035227.1, from coordinate 42,839,985 downwards.
TGGTTATCGCACCCTATCGGAGGGTCAGACAGTGGAGTTCGTAGTGGGTTACGGCGATGACGGACGAACAAAAGCTCTTGATGTGACACCTCTGGTTAGATCTCGCCGTTTCAGCGCCGGACCTGGTGGTGGCAGCGGAAGAGGGTTATACGGAGGAAGGGGCAGAGGACCTGGGTACGGCGAAAGGTATGGTGATGGGGATGACTATGGGTATGGTAGAGGTGGCGGAATCGGGCGGAGAGGTGGTAGAAGTGGTGGCTACGGCGGTAGATACGGGGGTGGTGGTGGTAGTGGTGTTGAGTGTTATAATTGTGGAAGAATAGGTCATTTAGCGAGAAATTGCTATCAGCTTAATTCTGGTGGGACCAGGACGCTTGGTGGCATTGGCGGCGGCCGCGGCAGCAGAGGTGGAGCAGGAGGAGGTTGCTTTAGTTGCGGGGAAGAAGGGCATTTTGCAAGGGACTGTCCCAATGTTGAGGCATGAGAATCTGGTTATTCTGTATTGATCTATTTCATTGGGTTTCTACCTAATTAGATATACGATTTCTGCAGAATGTCTCTTGGTGACACTCAGTGCAGAAGAAGAAATGAGCCGCAAAGTGTTTTTGTCAGCTGTTTTTGTGCTTCCTGTTGGCATTGGGTAATTGTCGATCAATTTATTAACATCGATTGTCGTTGTTCTGATTAATTGTTTTTCTTCACATGATGTTCATTGTAAGACAATGAAACTCATGATTATGGATTGATTCTGCAAAATCTTCTCTGCCGCATCATCCCTGAATTCCCTGTTTCGCGGAATTATTATGGGAAGCAATTTTATTCTATTCATTTTCTTAGTAATGGACAAAAAAAAAAGAAAAAGGGTTATGTTTAAAATTAAATGTTTTCTGCAATGCGTATGGGTATTTTGTGGAACAGTGATAGTCTTACCTTATGTGTTTTTAGGGGTCAGATGTTGGTAGTGATGAGAGATACATCCTGTTGGAGACGGAGGGTATGGATTTAACGGAAGATGTTAGTGTCATTTTTTGATAAGAAGTTTCTATTTTTGTCCCCCACTCAGATAAAAGCGTAATACGATAACTCAATGTAAATATCATATATTTATTAGAATTTGAATAAATATATTAATTTATTTAAAAATTTATATTAAATTATTAAAATTAATTAATAATTAAATTATAAATAAATATATATAATAAAGATATAAAATTTTTATTTTAATAAATGATAATAAAATTTTAAAATAATTAATTGAATTTAATAAAAAATTTTAATATATATTTTATTAATTAAAATTATTAAATAAATAAATTTAAATGATATAAATTATTACCCCTGCATGTCCCGCATGGTGACCCCTACATGTCTAGAGGTGCTTAGATCTTCCAAATCTTATCCTTCAAAAAGTTGAAATAAGTGAAGGAAGAAGGGGTGTTAGTCACTTCCACGGGATATTGTTTCGCTGTCCAAGGATAAGTGGTTGATATTATAAATAAACAAGATACTCTCCCTTTCCTAAAAAAAGACGAGGGTAATTTCAAGAGAGAGATGAATGGAGAAACCTTTTTTTTGTATTGAAGTAGCGAGTTTCAATAAAATTGTTGTGAATTTTAAAAAAAATTATATTTTTGTCTTTTAAAATATAAAAAAAAAGAGAGTAGTCTTATCCATTATAAATAATTTTGTGTCTATGTTTTCGTCACATTCACTACGAATTAAGTCAATTTTTATTTATAACTTAACATTGTTCAAGTTATTGAAGCAACATCCGGGAGTACGATGGTTTTCAAAACTATGATGTTCTTCTGAGCATCTTTACCTTTTGTTGCAATCGTATATGAGATTTCAAGTATGCAAAGTGTTAAAGCAGCACTCCGACAAGGGATGAAGGGTGTGTTAATGTGCCTTTCTATTTTATACTTGTCTCCTGCGGAATCAAACAAATATAATACTTGTAAAATCCCTGTGGGACGAATTGAGGATTCTCATGATTCTGATATATGTTTGCAGGGATGGACACTCATAATATTGTTGCTTTTGTCCAATGTCAGTTTTGTTATGTCCCCCCCGCAACTGTAGTTTAGGTTTACACTAACTCATCTTCCGTGCAATATACGAAATTATTATTTTTTCAATATTAATATGTATGTATATATATTTTATATTTTATAAATAAATATTATTAAAAAATTATTACAAATTTAATATAATTTGTAAAATTAAAAAATTATAATTGAAAATATAAGGATATATACATATATAAATATAAATATTATTCTCTTTATCTAAATTTTTGGGAAAATATTTTATTTCATGAAATATTTAATGTAACATACTAAAATCAGTAATCAAATAAAATAAATAAATTTTAAGAGATCGGGTATTCTTCCATCAAATTTACATATTTCAAAATGAGTTTAAAAATATAATAGTTACCTTTTTTTTTTTTTACTAATATACACATTGTGACTTATTATACATAAGCACTATAACAATTTATAATATTGGCATATACAAGTAATTTATTAAGAATATAAAATATATTTAAATAAAAAATCATTATTTAACATATCACAAATATTTTACTTAGAAATGATTTTAAATATGGTGTGTTCGAAATGCTAACTAATACAAATGTTAGTAAAACTATAAAATTAGCAATTTAAAGTTCAATATAATTTAAAATATAGTAAAAAATCTATTGTAATAATTATTAAATTTAACAAACAATATGAGATGATAGTATTATAAATAAAATATTTTAACAATATATTTATAAGATACAAGTTAAATATATATTTACTGTAAATTAAAATGGTTTCAATAAATCCAAGCAGTAATAAAGATAAAATATAAGCTCATATGAGCATTATAATTATAATGATATTAAGTAAATATGTAAAAGTACCATAATGATTCATAATATGAGTATATACAAATAATTTATTAAAAAAATAAAATATATTTGAATAAAAAAATAAAAAATTATAAAATTTTCAAGAAAATTATTAAATATAATTTATTAGTAGATCACAAAACTTTTTATTTATTTAAAAGAGGATAGAAAATTAGTCTAATAAAATATAACAATGATATATATTTCATTAAATGCTCTTTTACATAAATTCTTTTAGAGGTTGTGTTGGAAGAAAATTTTTTTAATTTTGGGGAAAATTTGTAGGTGAAAGAATTTTAGAGAAAGATATATAAAATAGAATATAGAATATAGATACAATTAATTTGAAAATAATTATAAGAGTTTTATGTTAAAATTAGATATGATTTATTAGTAGATTGCAAAATTTTTTATTTATTTAAAATATAATAAAAAATTAAATAGTTTCAATATATTAAATTTAGTAAGAAAGTAAATTAGCTTAATAAAATATAAAAATTACAGACATTATATTAAATGTTCTTTGACATTAATTTTTTTAAGGTTGTTTTGGAAGAAAATATTATAAATAAAAAGAGTTTTAGAGAAAAATATAGAATATAAATAGATAAATAAACATTGAATTCATGTTAAAGGAAAGTAACAAGTCAAATTCAAATAATGCAAACTCAAATTCAAATAATAACGGTCTCTTGTTAGATCAATGCATCAATTAAATGTACTAATACAATTTCATTGACTCATTTAATAATTTATATTAGCTCGCATAATTGATGAAATTTACATTATAATAGGTTATAGAAGTTGTAATCCAGCGTAATTGGTGTATCAACTTGTTTATTAAATTTAATTTCTTGTTAAGTTTAATAAAAATTATAATTAATATTTTATTGAATTTTATTAATTATTACTTTTATATTTGTATAGATTATTATAATTTAATTACTAACTATTTCAAAACTAGTATTTTTCAAAATTTTAATACAAATTTTTAACACCTACTAATTTAGTTATGAATCAATTTGTCTAAAATTCGTTTACAATCCAAATTTGTATAATTTCAAATCTGGTCTACAATTTTTCATTGGTGTCAATAATAAAAATGTTATAAACATAAAAAATAAAATTTAAAATTAAGTTTCAAATCATTTATATATATTGAATTGTATTTTTCAAATTTATCTCATTATCTTATATTTAATGGTAGTTCTTAATTTGTATTCAAAAATTAATTTTGAATGTCATTTTCAATATATATAAAATTACTGAATAAAAATATTATGACCTTAGCCAAAGAACACACAGAAGGGCAGTCTACAAGAACTGGGGCTAGATTCAGTGGTGGGATTAGGAATAAAAAATCAACGAATGTAAATGTTTTTTAATAATTCAACGGAGCTAAAATATACAATTTGGTGAGAATATTTTATATAAAATGTATAATTTATGTACAATTTTAAAAAGTTAATAAAGCACACATCCTCACTGAAATAACATGATTCTGGCACCGACTATCCCTCTAGGACACTGAACTAAAACAGTTCAACAAAAACATGGTCACAAACAGAAGAGCCCAACATGCTTTGCGCTGAAATGGGTTTGTCCGTAGATGATCGAGAAGAGCCTAATGTTTTTCAGCCCAATTGGGTTGGGCTTCAAGCTATGAGTACGTATCTACCCACCCAGATTGCCTTCCCTATATTGTCAATAAATAAAAAGAAAATTATTAAATAAAATTTTCTTTTAAAAAGAAAAAAAAATGTATCAGTCAACAAAGCAGTAGTTTATTAGTTACAGTATTCTGTTTATAAATTGGAGAAACTAGATTCAAATCTTTAATTCTCACAGTTAGGTTCTCCTTATATTAAAATGGAGAAAAGAGTACCCCAAATTTAAACCAGAGGCAAGCCGGCGGCCGTGCTACATATATATAGAATAGGAATGCGAATAGCATAACATATTAAAGGTTAATAATTTAATTTAATGTAATTTGTAAACTATAAATCATGTAGATTAACTTATAGCTCACTACTTTTTTATATTAAAAATATATATTTTATTAAATTATAATATGAATGATTCAATATTTTAGAAGTTTAATAATTTAATATATACGATGGATACATGGAACAAAACGAATTTATTATTTTTTTTAAATTGTTAAAAATATAGGCCTACAAAGACAAGCTCGTGCAGCCTTTAATTATTTAGGTCCGCTTTGTCTCTTATGCATTCGTTAGATTTAAATAGAGTAAGAGGAAAAGAGTTACATTGAAAACTCATAAAGTTTTAAAAATGAATGTTTCAAGTGTAATACAATATATGTATGAATAGTTGCGCTAAACGTATGAAGACGGTTTCATACATGTATATGTAGTACCATTTCTGAATCGATACTTCTCTGTATGCAAATTGAGAAAAAACAATTTAGAGTTCAAGGTTGTTACCTGATGAGTCTTGATCTTCAATTATTGTGACACCTCCATGTGTTGTTAAGGACAGAACAACTCTACAAAAATCTTGATAACCTTGTATTTATTTATAGTAGTTTTATATTAATCTTTTTCCAGATTATTGATATTCATCCACTTGAATAATAAATCTTGATTCTGCAGTCGTGTTACCATCAAAGAGAGGCATAGTTTGAATCGATCCCCACAGTAATACTGGTGGCGAAGGAAGGGGTACGTGTAAGGTTCCGACCTTTTAGAAAATCTTAACGTAGAAATGTAAGTAGATATCCGTTGACAGATATCGGTTAAAAGTAATATTAATATTTATTTTGGTGCAATAACATTTTCAAAATTATAAGAAAAATTTAGACAATGGATCATAAATAAAATTGGCATCTATTTAAACACGATAATATTTTTGAAATTATTGAAAAACTTATGATATCAGTTTAAGCATATAACTAACATCTATCTTATATAATAATATTTTTGAAATTATTGAATAACTTAAAACACTTGTTGTTTACTAAACGAACATTTAAAGTCATGCGAACCATTATTCTATAAAATATTGTGTAAAGTTAGTATGTCAAATATCTTTAAGAAATGATGTGAAATAAATCATGTTTAGATATCATTTATTTATATGAGAACCGATGTTAAAAGTAATGCAAGTGGTACTATTTTTGCAAATATGGATCTAATTTTATGCATCTATATTCTATAAAAATGACATCATTTATTTAAAATGTCTATTACTTATTAAGAAAACTGAAATCTAAAGTTTTTTTCTTGTATAACTTTCATTTCATTCTCTATTTCACTCTCACTCTTACTTTTTGAAACTTATATACTCTAATAATAACCTTGCTTTCATCATTTTTCCAGTAATCTCTAAACCTCCACCATTTTCTTTATTTCATTCACAATGAACTTCGAGCTCTTTTTCATAATTATAACCATTTTCAAGCATTTGTATTGTCCCATTTTCATTTTTTTAATATTAATGGATTATTTGATTTTATTTCTTTGTAATATGTGTATATATGGTGGCATTGTGGTAATCTCTTTCATTGCTAAGTTTAGGCTTATACTATTTGTTAGGTTTAATGATACTTTTAGTGTTTAGTCATCCTTAAGATATATGATTATGATGATGCTCTATTTGGTGGTGATGCTTATGCTATTTTAAATTGTTGTCTTTGCTATTGCATGCTTTTGTAGTTATCAAAGCTTTTATAGTTATTAAATCATGGAATAAATCTTATTTGTGCCCTGGTAATGTAATTAATGAAGTAGTTTATAAAGTATGATAATTGTTATAATTTAAGTTCAATTGCTTGTAATGCATGTTATGTATTTTGCTATTCCCTCCATATAGCATATATTGTGAGTACAATTTATATAACTATCATTTTCTCGATCAAAACATAGATCATTTTAGAGAGGCATTTGCTCCCACTTAAAAACTAAAAAGGGTCCTACAATGTTGAGCTTTGTTGCAATAGTGCAAGTTAGGGATTAGTAGTTACATATTGAGTTCAATGCCAATAGACAACCAACTAGTCTTATTAGTATAGATGCCATAGAGACAATTAGTTAAAACGTCATAGAAATTATAAATAATAATATATATATATATATATATATATATATATATATATATATATATATATATATATATATATATATATATTAGATAAAGTCTTTGAAATATGATTATGTATAAATTAATTACAATTGTGATTGTAATTATGAGATAATTTATATATATAACTATAAATAAAATTATTGATTTCATCTTTAAAATTATAAATGCCAATAAACTTATTCTTAAATTATATTAAATGACCATGTTAATTCCTTTATATAGATATTTAGTAATAAAATTATCTATATGGAAGGGTGAACTTGTTTATATGAATAATTATTTAGGAATGAAATTAATTATTTAATATAATTTAAAGACTATTTTGTTAGCACTTTATAATTTTAGATATGAAATTGATAATTTTATCTTATAATTATATTTCTAAATATCCCTAGTTATTGGATTATTATTAAAAATAGGGTATTAATTATTAATAAGTAAACTAGCATATCCCATGTCACATTTTCTAGAAAAATGCAATGATCTTGTACATTATAGATATTCTAATATCTTGACAAACATATAAGTATATGTTGTGGAACATATGACTGGATTGAACCATTATGAAAAGTCATACGGAATGTTACCATGTATCAATAGACTTTTCATATGAAAGGTAATGTAAATTATCCTTAAACTTAAGATCAACACAATACCTTATGTATTAAAATTTATACTTTGATATTATTTTAGACTTATTTTTTTAAAGAATAGGTACATATAATAGTTATGTACATTACAAAATACAAGAAAGTAGTAATTGATTAAGAATTCATCCTTCTTGATAATAGGGAAATATATTTAAAAGATATTTTGATACTTACACTATAATAAAAATTATAAACCAATGATTTGATATATAAAAGAAGCTTTATGTAAAATCAATTAAAAGATAACATATAGTCATCAAACGTGCACCTATAATTAGATATTCAAATTAGGGTTGACACTTGAACTATACCTCATGTACAATTTGAATATTAACAGATGAAGAAATTTAAATTACACATTAATACCTTGTCATGAAATATTTTAATTTCTAAAATCTATTCCTTGCATTTGGGTGGTCATAATGCTTTGCGATAAGCCAATCATGATATATGAATTTATTTCAACAATAAAGGGAAATTATCATTGAATTAAATGGATTTGTAATTCAATTAAACTTATGGAAGCTTATAAATCAATTTACTACCAACATGTGGAAGCCTAACAACATACATAATAGAATCTCTTTAATTCAAAGTCAAACAAAATAGGGTTCTCTTATGCTTACTTATACTCTGTATGTTGACTCTCTTTTTTACGATTGAGGCAGAAAGCCATCTACACCTTTTAACTTAGTAGTAGCCTTAAGCACTATGAAAAATATGGGAATCTAGTTAACTTGATTAATCAGCAATAAATATGGAACATTATATTTGTCATGGTCTTTAATGTAATGTCTTGTAAAATATATAATGAAAAATCAATTGTTTATTCTATTTATTGATGTAATAATCTAATGATTTGCATATAAATTAATAAAATTATATTTTTTCATAATTTTTTATTATCTCCTTTTTCATATTTCTTAACTTACTTTATCTAAAATTTACATTGATAACTTTATTTTGTTGAGAATAGAATATATATGTCATTTGCAAGATAAGATAAAATTAAGTATATGTCTATTTAAAATATTTAAATATAACTCTTTTCTAATTATTATCTTTCATCTAAAATTTTAAAGATTTTGATGTACAAAGAAAATAAAAAAAATTGTCAATTTCTTTCTTAACAGAGATGTTTTCATAATATAGTGTTTACTTATTATAATAATAATTGATATATTAAACTAGCTTTCTTATATTTAGGCACAATTATTCTACAGTGAAAAAAGCTATGACATAATGTTAGTTGTTTCTAGTAAATCAACATTGAAATTATAATATAACATGTTAGTTATTACTTACAACTAACATAGAAAATAATTAAGATGATAATTGTTATGTAATTGATATGTTATATTGAAAATAATACGTTAAATATACTACTTCAATTTTAGTATACAATTGGTGTTAAAAATTAAATGACTTCATATTACTCTTTAAATAAGTCATGAAAACAAGGGCAAGAGTTGAAATAGATATTAATCTATAACTCGATGTCAAAGTATAGAATGTAAAGTTATTTAATCTTCCTTGTGAGATTCATTGTACTTAAAGGAGATATTTCCATCAAAGTTCAACAAAGCTCATATTCAACCTTTTGTTTATCCTTTAGCTCATTGAAGTCTTGTTTTTTACGTTAAAGTGCATTTGAATGCCAACAGACCACAACTTATTTGGCCACAACATTAAAAGACATAGAACATGCCCTATTTATAAAAATAGTACTTGTTTTTCCTGATTAAAGCATAGGAAGAAGACAATGTATCTTAATTACTATAGATTTTTTCCACACAAGCATTAATAACATGGGTTAAGGAAGGCTTTCAATAAGTTATCAAAGAAGCATTAGTTTCGACTCTTTTAACTAGAGATCCTATTTATGAATGAGTGTAATTAAATTTTTTTAAGTATTACTCATTTAATTACTATTAATTAATTAATATATTTAATTTATTAATTAAGTGTTATTAAAAATTTTAGATTTATGAAGAAAATATCAACATCATTTTTAGTAAATCTTATAAGTCTACATGTAGGGAAATTTCATAGAAGAAGAGAAAAGGTCCATATTTTTCAATTTTCCATGCTAGAAGAAGTTGCATGTGAGACAAAACATGATGTCATGCATGTGAAGAAAAATATCCGTAATAATCTTGTTAGAACACTATCGAACATACTGGGAAAGAGTAAGGAAGAAGTCAAAGCTAAGTTGGACTTAGTTGAAATGTTTATTCGAAAAAAATTAGCATTAGAAAGAAGGGTTTAACATGTGTATCTTCTGCTAACTTGTCATACTCTATCTAGAAAGGAAAAGAAAATTTTTTGCAAGTATTTACTTTGTGTTAAGGTGTCACAAGGATATTTTTCAAATATTAAGAGCCTTGTTTCAATAAAAAATTTAAAGTGAGTCTATTTGAAGTCTCATGATTGCCATACTTTAATGCAACAATTATTACAAGTGGGTTATTCAATCAATCTTGCTAAAATATGTAAAACACATATCATTAAACTTTGTTTCTTTTTTAGTGCAATATGTAGCAAAGTCATTAACCTTAAGAAGTTAAACAACTTGCAAAAGGAAGTTATAATTATGTTATGTGAGCTTAAAACATACTTCCCATATTCATTGTTTAATATCATGGTGTATCTAGTTATTAATTTAGTGAAAGAAATTAAACTATGCAAGCCGATTTACTTAAGATGAATGTACCCTTTTAAGCAATGTATGAAAATCCTAAAAAAGTATATAAGAAATTAATAAATGTCAAAAGTATGCATTAATGAAAGCTATATTGCTAAAAAGGTGGTCGAGTCCTATAGTGATTATCTATCAAATATGGAGGCTATTAGACTTTAAAAATCTTATTATGAGAAAAGAATTGTAGGTAAGGGCACATTAGGTACCTATGGGATGAGTATAAGTTGTGAAATATATATATAGGCCTACCTTAACATCCTACATAATAATGATGAAATTTAGCCTTAAGTGGATGAGAATATGGCCCTTGTAAAAAGATAAAATCATAGAAAATTATCAATGGATTCAAGTTGACCATAATCAATTATTACTTAATTGTTTCCAAAGTCAAGTTCATTATCGGATAACATAAGGACAGGATGCTATTTTAGAGACCATTAAATGTTTAGCACAGTGGCCACATATTGAGGTTATCTCTTATCATGGATATGATATTAATGAATATTCCTTTTACATAAAAGGTTTAGATAACAAGAATAGTATGCAAAATAATAGGGTTATTTTGGTGGCTCAGGCTATGCATGTGAGTAGTTATAAAAATAAGAATCTTTTATATACCAATATGTCATATTGGAAGGTTATTGAAAATATTTAAAAGTTTGACTATATTATGTTCGAGTTGCCTTTGTTTAGATGTAAAGAGGTTAAGAATAGGAATAGTATCTACATCAATAATTCAAGATTCACACTAGTGGATTTTAATAAAGAGATCATAAAAAAGAGCCATTCATAATAGCATCCCAAGCAAAATAAGTGTTTTATATCACAAACTCGTCTGATCATAAGTGGTGTGTAGGTTTATTAGGGAAAAGATAAATTATCAATGATGTGTATGAAGAAGTCATGAAAGTAATATTGAGGAAATTTCTTTCTCCATAGAAATACCTTTGATAGACAACAAAGGTAATATTGAGCAGTTCAACACGCGAGATGATCATGCTAAAGAGATATGAGTTGAAAATCCACCTAGACATGTTAAAAAATATTGAAAGTAATTGTGTTCATATTTTTATGCCTATATTATACGTATAACATATTGAATTTCTAACTTATTAATTAGTTTTTAATATTTATTTATATATTCTAATTTTCTAATATGATATAGATTTTACATGTAACCCTAATCGTCCCTGTATCTAATGGTGAAAATGGTGCTCTTTGACTCCATAAACAACATATGATACTGCTAAAGTTTAACAGCATAAGTGGATTTTAATAAAGAATATCATAAAAGGGAGCCATTCATAATGGCATCCCAAGCAAAACAAGTATTCTATGTCACAAAATTGTTTGATCATAAGTGGTGTGCAGCTTTATTAGGGAAAAGATAGATTATCAATGATGGGGATGAAGAAGTCATAAGAGTAATATTGAGGAGACTTCTTTCTCTATAGGAATACTTTTAGTAGACAACAAAGGTAATATGGAGAAGTCCAACGCGTGAGATAATCATGCTAAAGAGATATGAGTTGAAAAGCCACCTAGACATGTTATATTGAAAGTAATTGTGTTCATATTTTGATGCCCATATTATACATATAACATATTGAATTTCTAAATCATTAATTAGTTTTTAGTATTTGTTTATATATTCTAATCTTCTAATATGATATAGATTTTACATGTAACCTTAATTATCTTAGTATCTAATGGTGAAAATGGTGCTCTTCAACTCAACAAACAAGATATAATACTACCAAAGTTTAATAACATAAGTTAGGTAATAAATTTCTCTTCAAAAGAATCATATATTAATGTTGCACCTATAACATTAATTTTGATGTACTTATGTCCTTCTTTTGTCATAGTAGGTTTCATAAAGATTTTTATTCATAATCATATTATTAGAAGACAATGTTACTTTCTTCTTTAGTATTTAAAGATATTATTTCCAATTTTTACAACATGTACATATTATATGTTTTAATTATTTATATCCAATTAAATGTATGAAATTATTGCATTTAGTGTTTATTATATATAGGATACTATTTTTAACCATAGAGATATTGAAATAGGGCTAGAATATTACTATCTATAATAATATTGCTTATAATATGATTGCTAAATTCTATAATTAGATTTGGATACTACTTGGAATATAATGAGGTTTAGATGAATTCTACTATATTTTTTTTTAAAAAAAAAAGATAGTGAATCATGTTGGTTATTCTAAAAAATTATTGTCCTATATTTTATATGTTAGTTATTTAATACAAACTAATATATTTTGTGAAATTTCATATATAAAAGAACATCAATTTTCAACTATAGTTTTCAAACTAACATCCTAGTTTGTTTTTAACAGTGGTGTACTATCATTTTTAATGTTAGTTATAAATGACATCTAATATCAATGATTCAATAATATTTAAAAACTAAATACATTGGTTTTATATATAACAAAATCAATGACATTACATATATTCCAAGTTAATTTAAAAATGACTTTAAATATGCCAGATATATAATGATACTTATATATATATATCAATAATAATCAATGTCAAATGTATTAAACAAGCGAATTAAAAGGCAATCCTATACTATTGAACAAGATTAATTTATATATATATATATACACACACACACACATATATATAAATAAATTATAAAATATATTTATGTTCTTATATATTATTTTACATGTAATCAACTAAAAAAATAGTTAATTTTATTAAATATCTTTATTTAAATAACTAATATTATTAGTTGATTAAATTAGTTAATATAATTAATTATCATTTAATAACTAATTAAACTAACTAACTGCTAATATGATTAACTAATTGTCAAATAGAGTTTAAAATTGTGGAAATTAGAATTCTGTAATATCATAGAAAATATTGATATTTGTTTCAGTTATAGTATTTTATAAAGAGGAATATAGAGGTGTGCATAGGGAGAATAAAAAGGATCAAAGAAGGAGGAATAGGGAGAGGGTGTTAGGATTAGGAGGAGGCAGAACATACCATATTCATTATTTAACAAAATTGACATAGTATTTAAAACATTACACATTGTATTTTAAAAAATTAACATATAATACTATTTCTCACAACACTTTAAAAAAAATAAGAGTGTATACAAAGAGTATAAAGAGAATCAAGGAGGGAGTAAAATATATCACATCAATTATTCAATGAAACTAATATAGCATTTAAGACATAAAATAATTAATGTAAATGATATTTTCCATAACACTTTAAAAGGAACATCATTGATTTTTTTAATATAATAACCAATGTTATTGTTATTTAGTTATAGAATGACATCAAAATTGATATATAACGATACTTCATTAGATATTAATTGAAAATTGATATATAATTTGTTAAATGCTCAATGTTTATTTGTATTTTTATGACAGTGAAAATTTTGTTTTTGTCAATAATAATTTTTTATTGACATCTTCAAAAATTTTAAAAATTATACATGTCCCAAAAATTTTGCATATTTCATCCTTTCGAATCAATAATACTGATTCCTTGGTTGAGTACAACTATACAAAATGCGGGGAGAATAATACTTTTAGGCTGTGTGTTTGTGCCGACAGCTGAATGTGGCTTGGCTTAATTTAGGATTTATCCAGTTTGGTTTATACATGTGGAATACCAACAACAAATAAAACAGAAAAAAATGAATGTAACTTCATCATGCTAGGGTTTGGTTGACAACGACAAATCTTAGAGGAGCAATATCAGCTTGAAGCTCTTTTTACATATAACTTCATACCACATGTGTTGTTAGTTGAAGACAGTGCAGATACAAGTTCCTCCAACAGCAGGAACTTTGACCATTAAATTGGGCATACTCTCAGTCTTTTCGTTTGTCAATCTCTTTCATTCTATATTCGATTCCAGGTTTGATTTGAACAGAAGTTGTCAGTGGCCCAGACCATTTATTCTGTCACAATCCTGAATTCATTTTGCTTGTGTTTGTATTATCAGCTGATTGCTTGTGATTAGGCTCAAACTTGTTTATTCAATAAAAATATTGTGACCTTAAAATTCAGCTCCACTTGCCCGATTACAGCCAAACTCGGGATGCGTCCTTCTTTACTCTGAAAATCATTGTAAAGGTCGAAAATTTTTCCAATAATTATTGGGGGTAATATAACTAATTATTGTGTTCTAACAAGTCAAAAAAATTAACTTCTTAATTTGAAAATATGATTTGAAATTAAATTTTAAATTTTTTTATTCATTAAATTAAATTTTATAATTTTATTTTATCATTCTATATTTAATAATAACTCTTAATTTACATGCAAAATTTAACTTAGAATCCCATTTTTATCCATTTATCATTATTATAATTTTATTATCATGTCAATATATTTTACTTTCCTCTCAATGTAATGGAAAACTTTTATATAAAGGTTAACCCCAGTGATATGCCCATAGTTAAATTTAATTCAAATTCTAAATATTAGTAATTAGTAATTATTTCCTGTTAATTTTTCTTCCTATTAGGTATGTGGATATTTATGAAGATTATTTGGAAACCCTCAACAAAATGTAAAAATAATTATTAAAAAAATTGTCAAATTATGATCGAAAACTTTTTCAATCTCTTCTCATCTCTTCTTTTTTTTTTCTTTTTTCTTTCTCTCTAAAGTTTAGAATTTTTTTGCATTAAATTTTTTAAATGTTTTATTGCTCTATTACGACTAATATAATTACTTGGTGTGTACACGTTTCAAGAAGACGAATTTTTCTCAGCAAAACTTCCAGGGGGCGAGCATGCAGGTAACCAAGTCCGAATGTCGGGAAGAGTTCTCGCCATAACAAAGATATAAATATATATAATTAAATTTTAAATGTAAATTAAAAATTATTATTAAATATAAAATATAAAATAAAGTTACAAAATTAAATTTGATAAATATAAAATTTTTTGAAACTACTCCTATTTTCGCCACGTGCCCTCGACGTGGAACCTGTAGTCTCACCATCACAGCATGTTGTACAGAGACTGTCGAGAGTGACAACTCGGACCCATACACGTGTGCCTCATCCATGTTGGTGTTTGGCGTGCTTGTCTCTTACCGATATTTTGATGCCTCTCGCAAGCCGGCGGCAAAAATCTGTACAACAAAGCTGCAATCTCTGGATCTTATTCATCATCACCAAACCAAACCTAGACGCCAAGAAATTATATGTGTAATTTTCTTTACTATCATGTTATATTTCTGTACGAGTTATCTTGAAATTTGCCATGAAAAAGTCATTCTGGACAAGAAATCCGGTGAAAAACATAAATCTCGTTTTAATCTTTATATATTCGGTTGATTCCGTGGCTGTGGTTAATGGTTATCATCCGCCACAAGTGATGTTTTTCATGAATTTTTCTGGTTATTATTTGCTCTTTCTTTTACAATTTTTTACGACTTTATTTAATGTAATAGTTAATTTGCTTGTTTGCGTATTTAAAGAAGATTTGTGTTTGTGAATTAAGTCTTTACATTCTCATTTTTACATCTCATTTCTTATTTGGTTGTTGATATTCTCTTTATTTCTATCTCCTAGTCTTTTGTATGTGTTTTCCTCTATTTTTTTTCCTTTTAATTTTATGAGTATATTATTGTTTAGTGTATTTTTCTTATTTTATTAGTTATGTTTGTGCTTTCCCTTGTCCGGTTGTTATAATCTTCTCTATTACTGAAATTTGACCATTGCTTAAGAAAAAAAAGTGATGAATTCGGAATCCACAAATCAGTTAGAACACTAACTCTTTTTGCTTGATTGTAAAGGAAAAAATAAAAGTAAGAAAATAAGAAAAAAGAAAATAATTAGAAGAGAGTTTTTTTTCTTGCTTATGAGAATAATAAAATAAAAAATAAATTAAATGTAATTTTACATTTGAAATTAATGTTATTTTTGACTTAAATAAAATTCAGGATAAACCCATAACATTCTTGTCCCAAGCTTCCACTTTTACCTTTCTTTCCTTTTTTTTTTTAGTAGTTACAGTTGCCTGGAAGACATATGTTCATAGTTGGGGCAAGGATTTGTTACGGTATTTTCGAAATTTTAAAATTAGTAATAACTATTAATTTTTTAATAAACTTAATTAAATGATTTTAATATAATAATTTTTAAAATTGTTATATTATTTTGAATTTTAAAATCTTAATTGTACTTGGATAGAGCATTTATAAAATTTAAAGAATTTGAAATTCAAACGTTTTAAATAACTTTATTACAATTCCTTTCATTTTAAAATTAACTTGTTTGGATAATACTTATGTTAAAGTATTTTTAAGTATTTATTTTTACAAATTAATAAATTATTAAAATATTATTAGTGAAACCTTATAAAATCTTTCCTTTATGTGAGTATTTTATTTTATTATTTTAATATTTTTTGTATTTAAAATTTATTTTAATTATTTTTTAATTGATGCATTATAATCTTAAATCATTAAATTTTTTACGGACTTAATTCTAAAGTAAGTTCATCTAAAATGTTGTGACTTATTTATAAAAACTAAAGTCATTTTAATTTTCATAAACAACTCTTTTGAAATGTATATAATTACCAAAGAAAAAACTAATTCAAAAATAAGATCATTATGTAATACAAGGGGGGACAAGAAATAGGCATCCTTGTACCACTAAATCAAAAGGATACAGCAAACTAATGGAGACTAAACCGCTAAGGATGAGCATGATTTGCGAGCAATGAGGAAAGGAATTTCTATTTCCGCCTGATTTCGTGGGATTTTAAATTTTCTATTTTACGCAACAAAATTTTTTTATTTAAAATATATAATATTTTTAAATTTCTTATATGACTTATCCAAATAAAAAATTTACAATATAATATTTTAAATACTTTCATAAAATGAAATTTCTTCTTTAAAATTCCATCCAAACATAATGTTAAAGTATCATAGAATTTATCAAAAAGAATATGAAAAGAAGGGACATTTTTTTTTTCAATTGTTTAGGTTAGTATAATAAAATGAGGAAACTTACCATTTTTTGAAAAGTTCCTTTTTTTTTTTGGGGGGGGGGGGGAGCGGTAAATACGCAATTAGAAATACGTAATCTTCCATGCATACTATTAAAATGTTCTGTACAAAGCATTTCATGTTAAAAGAATTGTACCATCTTTTTCATATTTTATAAGGTGACTTTCCCTGCTGGCAATTAAAGAATCAGGTCCCCCCACGGGATATTTGCAGAGAGATCAGCAGCTGGTCGATCAAAAGCTTAGCTTGAACTTCCTGAACATCCCCAGGTTCAATGATCCATTTTGATGAGACCACAAGAAAGAAAAATGATATATAACTCGTACATTTCCTGAGATAACTAGACAATCTTCCACTTAAAAAAGTGGTGGTTATGGTATATCAATTATATTGGTACACTTTAAATTCCATTATCTCTTTTTTTTGTTTTTTTTTTTTTTGCTTTCTTGGTTTTCAAATTAGAGTTCTATTTTGATGAAAAATATTTTTAAAAGAATATAATTATAAATTATTAAAACAATAAAAAATAATTAATATATTTAATATTAAATGCGATGAATGTAGTAAAATATAATTTCTTCATCTCTTCAAAGAGAGAGTTATTTTTCTTCATTATTATGATTCTTAAAAAAAAAATTATCATCAAATATAAAAATATATGATACTCTTTCATTTATATAAAAAATAATTTTTTTACAAAAAATCAAGAAAAAACAGAGCCTAAGCCATCCCTTATTACCACCAACCATTTGTTTTTCATACACAAGCTTTGTTATCTCATTCTCAACCAAGAACCTATTCAATCTTATCATTGTGATTTTTGGTGTCAAGATTCAAGCATCATAGTTACAAAAACTTTATTTGTTTGCTTTGTATTTTTTTTTAACAAAGAAGGGAAATTATATAAATTGAAGCAATATGTGTAAGTCTTGAGAGCTTTTTCCTTGTATTAAATAATCTCATTAGGTGGAGAATCAAAAGTGAGAAACAGACTACAAAAGTTAATTGCCTTTTTAACTAAATAGTCAGCTACACTATTAGTTTCTCTAAAAAATATGTTTAAAAACATGAGCTCCCAAGCCATCAAGTATCTGTTTACAATTTTCCAACAAATTGCACATATTAAAAGATAGATTAATATGATTATTTAATAATGTTTGAATCACATTTAAAGCATCAACTTCAATAATAATTGAGAGAAAGCCACTATTTGAACCCAAAATCAACCTTAAGCCTCTATTTGAATCCAAAATCAACCTTTCTCTATGTCCAAATAATTCAATTGCAAAATTAGAGCAGATACCCAATCCCTTATAACAACTAATCATCCAATTTCCACAGTTATCTCAAATAACTGCTAAGCAATTAGCCATGCCCGAGTTTTCTTTTGCAACTCTATCAAAATTCAATATAAACCAACCAATAAGAAGAGGTTCCTACCCAATTTCCATTTCTAATTATGGAGAAGGTATCTTAGCATATCTCATAATAACCTAATATTTAGTAGCTTTTGATAAAATTATATGTTTCATATTAGTACTTCCTTGATTAACATGAAAGAGATTTTTATTTTTGTTAAACCAAAGATTCCATATCCTAAAGGAAAAAATAATAGCTCATGGAATTTTAATATTGCAATTTAATTCATTTGAAGGTTAGATTACCCTTCAACCACATTTAAAAATTAACCTAAAAGAGATGAGAATGGGGAGTAGGAACACCCAAGCAATCCTATAAACTCATAGCAATTGGACATTCTTAAGGATATGAGCAATAGAATCAAGACCATATTCACAAGAAACACAAAATGGAGGAACATCAACTCCTCAATTCACTAAAAGTTCTCTAGTGGGATTCTATTGAAAATAGTGACTCAAATGTAAAATTGAATTTTTGGAAAAGTGGGAGTTTTCCAAATCCATTTAAAATCCTTAACAACTAAAGTATAATGATTGTTCTTCAAAAAATTATAAATAATTTTAGATGTTCATAAATGAAAATTAGATAAGCCCTAAACAAGTTTATCCTGCTTTCCTAAAAGATTGAAAGAGTTCTTACAACAATTTTTTTAAGACAAGACGAAGAGTTTTAAACAATTTAAAAAATTCCAAAACCTCTCATTTATAACATTTTTTTACTTTTACTTGTATTTCATGCCTATGCAAAGGACCCTGAATTTGATTCTTTCATGAACTAGAAAATAACTAATTATCCCACTAAAAATTTAACCTTTTCCTGTTAACCCATTCAATTCCTACTTTTATGATTTCACTAGTGACCTAAAGGCTTTCTAATTATGAGAACAACTTTTTCTTCTCCTAACTTCCCTATTCTTCCCAACAGTTAAATATTTAGCTATAAGAGCTTGTACTCATAAGGCCTGGTTATCTTGAATAAAGTCTAGGATAGTTTTCCTAATAAAAACATATTTACTGAAGTAAAATCCTTGATTTTCATCCCACCTATATTTTTAGTAAGAGTGACCACATTCCAACTAACTAAAGACATTTTCCTAGAATCATCCGACTTTCCCCACAAAAAATTCCTAATCACTTGATCCATTTTAGAATGAATGCTTTTAGGAATCAAAGTGAATTACATGTGATACAAAGGCATAGCAAATAAAATAGAGTTTAGCCCTCCCACTAAAGAAAGATGCCTAAATTGCTAGTTCTAAATTCTTTTCCTTAATTTATCAACTAAAAAATAAAAGTTAGAAGAATTATAATTACTTTTAATTTTAACACCTAGGTAATTACCCAAATCACCTTTATGAGCAATTCTAAGTTTATAACTTAAAGTTTCCCAAGTCAAAACATTAGTGTTTCTTGAAAAATAAACTCTAGACTTCTCTAAATTAACTTTAAGGCTAGACATTAAGCAAAATCCAATAAAATTTGCTTAATAGTGCAACAAATCTTCATATTAGCCTTAGCAAATAAAACAATATCATCTACATAAAAAAATAAAAAAATTAATATTATGTCTAGTAGTTTTAATTCGATTCCAAGCCTTACAGGTATGACAATCATAGATCATTTGATATAAATATTCTAAAAACAAGATGAACAAATATGGGAAAAGAAAATTCCCTTGTCTTAGTCCTTGAAAAGGAAAAATGGGATCCAACTTGCCATAATTAACCAAAACTTGATAAGATACACTTAAGATTAAACTTATAACTAGATTTATCTATTGAGAAGGGAAATTAAAATAAATTGACACATTCTTGGAAAATCCCTATTTAAGAAAATTATAAGCTTTTTCAAGATCAATTTAAGTTATTATATTACCAAACTTAGCCTTTGATCTATCAATTATATGCATTATCTCTCTAAGAATAATAACATTATCCTTAGATTTCCTATTTTAAACAAAAATAACCTAAATAAGGATACCAACCTAAGAAGGATATGTTTAAGTCTTGCAACTAAAATTTTTGAAATAACTTTCAAAGTAGTATTGCAAAGATTAATAGGTCTATAGGCATTAATTGTTCCATGGATTTTGCCTTTTAGAATCAAAGAAATTAAAATCTTATTAAGGGAATAAGGTATAACATAAGAATTAAAAGATTGTAAAATAATTACATAAAATCAACTACTTAAGACTAAAACCTTTGAAAGAAATCTAGATGTAACCTTTCTAGCCTAGGACCTTTAGTATGCTTCTAAGTTTTTATAGCCAAAAATATTTCTTGTCTACTTGGGCACATAATTAAATTGGATTTAAATTGTTCAACTGAAGTAAGAACCTAAAAAGTAGGTTTAGGAGCTGAAAATAAAACAAAATCATTTTTTTATTGAATCTGTTTATAAAAGCCAAAAAGATACGATTATAAATATCCTGGTTTTTATCTAACCAAACCCTAGCCCTGTCTTTTAATTTTGTAATCTTATTCTACTTTCTCCTTTTGATAGTGGATAAATGTTAAGTGTGTATGTTTCTATCACCATCTTGGATCCACTACATTCTAAATTTAAAAGCCTAAATCTTTTCCTTTAGTTTACGGATTTGCATATACTTATTCTAAAAAGGCTTATCTAGTCTAATTAAATATTCAAATTTATAATTTTCTAAAGCAATTTGAACCCCCTTAAACCTTGTCAAAATCTCTTTTTTTTTCTTTTAAAAACATTTCCAAAAACATGGACAATCTACCAAGAAACTAATTTAGTAAAATTCTAGATTGCTTGAAAAAAAGGAAGAGAAGATACCCAAGATTGATTTACAAGATTTTGAAAGTTTGGATATGATAACCAATTGGTTTCAAATCTAAATAGCCCTTTTAAAAAACAATGACATTCATTGACTAATAAGAGAAACAATAATAGAAGAATGATCAAAATATATTCTAGGAAAATTAAACACTTAAGCTTCAAGATAAAATAAATTCTAAGAAGCATTATAGAGAACCTAATCTAATCTCTCTAAAATTATTTGATTAGGATTTCTAAAATAACACCAAGTACAAGTAGGACCTGAATATCCTAAATCAATTAAAGTGTAATAATTAATATATTTAGTAAACAAATTCACATAATGCATATTAATAAGAACTCTATCTAATTTTTTAGCTTGACAAGTTACATCATTAAAATCTTCAAGTATTAACTAAGGAAGGCTAATAGAACCAGGAATTATTTTAAGATTATTCCAATATATTTTCTTGTAGGCTAATTTAGAACTTACATATATACCACTCAACAACTGGTTGGAAGAGTTAAGGTTTACCTGCACAAAAGCATGTATTTCTTAAAATTATAAATTTAAATATGTAACTTAAAAATAAAAAAATCAAAGTCACTTTTATATATTTTCTTATTATTGATTTAAGTTTTATAATTGAATAAAATATTTTCTCATTTGCAACATCAATTATCTTCTATTCTTCATTTTCATTCAATTTGAAAATAATATTTAAAAAATTTTAAAAATAACTTTTGAGAATAATTTTTAAAAATGTAAAAATAAAAACATATTCAAACATATTATTTTCACAAACATATTATGTTTTGAATTTTATACTATATGCATATCACTAACTATTGATTTATTTATTTTCTAGTGATTGTAAGAGTGACAATAATTTAACATACATATACAAAATCCTTGATTTGAATCCAAGAGAAAATTTCTAGAAATAACATTAGATACCACAACTAGTTGAGGAAGGCAACTCAAAGTATTTAATTACCTTTAAAAAAATATAAATTTAAAAGTGATGGTTCTATTTCTATACTTTATCAAGTTTATTATGATTATATATGATATATAAATATGTTTTATAAACTCTAATTCAACTATCTCATATTACAAAATGATTTTATTATTCAAATTTTGACACATGCATTAAGTTTCTATTTGGAGGCAATAAGAAAAAATATTAAAAAATATAAAAAAGATAGAAAGAAAATATAAAAAAAATTACATATTTATTTATTATTTAAATATATAGAAAATAAATGAGAATAATATAATAAAATATCAATCTTATATTTAATTTTATTGAAAATTGAAAAGAATTAAAAAAGAATTTATTAAATGATAAAATTACCTTCATGACAAATCAACAAAATTGTTTAGTAAACTTTATAAAAAGATAATTTTGAAACTATAAAATTTTCTACTCCTTTTTTGTGCTCTAAGATATTTTTAATCTTTTTTCCTTTTTACTTCTAATTTTTCATAGCATCCAAATATTAAAAAAATTATTTTCTATATGTTTTCTTTCTATTCTTTTTTTCCATAAATCCAAAACAGAAGTAAGGCACAATTTTTACATAATATGTATGTAGGCTATAAGAAACATTTTCCCAAGTCAAATGCAGAGCAATTATGGGGCTTTTTTTATAAGCTACCTAAACTTTAAGAATAGTTTAGAATTGTATTGAGCATTACATGTGATCTTTTATGCTATATTTTTTAAGAAGATTTTTTTTTTAGAAAAATCTTATTTCCTTATATATAAATGAAAGAATACTATTTACTTTTTTTACATTGTGATTAAATAAAAATGATACCTGGAAGTATGGTAGTGGAGAAAAATATTTTTTCTTTGAGAAAGAGAAAATTATCTTCCATTAAATTTCTTACATTTAACATTAAATATATAATACATTTTCTACCATCTTGATATTTTATAATTATATTCTTATAGAAGATATTTTATACTAAAAACAAATAGAGTTTTAGTATAATAGCTTTTGTTCATGTTGTAACCATTTTTCTTTCAACATATTGGCGGCTTTTTTTAAGTACAAAAGGAGAACAATTAAACAAATTACATCTTAATCATCTTAAGAAAGCAAACTATCACAATCTAATTCTAATTATAACCAATGTGAGACTCATTATTTAGTTTCCATTAGCCTAAACTATGATCCTTAATAATAACTAAAGTATATGTGAATTAATAAAGACAAAGAATCATGCATCGAAATGAATCAATGAAGATTTATCTGCAAAAAGAAAAGGCAAGGGAAAGTAGGAGAAGAACAAGGATGAGGATAGCAAATCCTAATAATTAAAAATTTTAGTAGTTTATCCTTAACAAAAACTAAAAGTAGGAACTTTTGAGAAATAGTTCTGACTATTGAATAACAAATGTCAAATAAGGGGATCATTTCATTATTTTAGAGAAAATATGTCATGGGACATGTTGACCACATTTGCCTGTCCAATAATCTTATCTTGTAACTTCTAAATGGAAAGAAGTTAAATGCTTTCATTGTTATAACTTGAATTAGGTGTATTCATCTTTACTCTTAAGTCTTTCCTAGTTTTATGCATATGTTAAGTAGTATGAATTCTAATGCTTATTCATTTTAAAAATTATAGTACTTACATCATGATGTTGAGGATATGTTCTTATCTGAATTCTATAAATCCAAATAAGGTACAAGAGCTAAGGATAACCTTAAAGTTTTGAAATGAATACATAAATAAGACAATGAAAATGAATAAGAAGCAATAATACTACATGGTACTATACTACCAAAAGTGTATGGATGCAAGGATAAGTCTTAATTCAGTTTTAATTATATTTTCTACTCTATTGTGTTACTTTTTTTATATTGATAATGTTATAGTCGCCACTAAATGCTAAGCGTGCTCTATTTGAAATCGAAGATAATCTACTAGCTTAACCCATTAGATTAAAAACCACACAATGATTTAAAGGAGTCATTTACAAAGGCAATGAACAGGTATTATAAAATGTAAAGCTCTAACAAGATGGGCAATTTCAAATCATTGGTAGTAAATGTAACACTTTTATACATGTTTGGGTGCCTAATATAGTGATTAATCATCATTATATGAAATTAATACTATTTTGTATTAGTTTATTAGAATGCCTTAAACAAGAAAGCTATGTAAAGTGTGGATACTATGTGTATAAATATATGACTAGGGGGAATGGGTTACATATGTATTAAGAGATATATAAATACTAGCATGAGGGGGCACTACTAAATGTAAACTTATATAGTTCAATTATATATATATATATATATATATATATATATATATATATATATATATATATATATATATATATATATATATATATAATAAGCAATTATTTATAAATATATATATTGTTTTCTATACATTATGAAAATTTTCTTATATGTGTTGCTCTATGATTTAATGTATTTAAAAGGTGATCCCATTTGCATTAATAAGTGTGTCTATCCTACTATTTATGTAATAAATTTGGTTTTTGTCTTTAGGACAATAACAAAAGCATGCTTTTTCAAAAAGAAAAAAAAACCAACATACCATCTTGGTTATTTATTAATAGCGAACATGGATAATATACAATATTGATTTTATAATAATAACTGATGTAAAATATTAAAATTATATCTTAGTAGTTTTCATGATAGTTTTATTATATAACTAATGTGGAAAAGTAAAGCTATCATTAGGCTTGTGATATTGGTTTTAATTTATAACCGATAATACTTAAATGATGTCATTTTGCTCTCCCTTAAACTTATGAAAAATAAAAGTGAGAGTTGAAATTAGAAGTTTGACTTAGTGTTAAATTTAAAGTATATTATAGATCAAAATGTTTTCCTTGTGAAAGAAAGAGTGCACTATGCAATGATCAACTAATTAATTTTCTTTTGTAAGTAAGAAATTTGTTATAATTTTTTCATACAAAAAATTACTTTAACTCAAGTTCAACCATTTGTTTGCTCTTGTTAATGTCTTCTTCTTCATGTTAAGGTCTATTCAAATGCCTCAGTTCTCCTTTATATATTATGTTGATTTATTTATGTCAAGTTTAACCAAAATGTTAAGAATATCTTTTTATTGTATATTAAGTTAATTTGTTTAAATTCTTTGTTTCTAATTTCATTATTTAAGGTTTAAGGTAATATGAGTTTCTTGAAGAAAAGGTGGAGCATTTCTTCATTATAAAAGTAAACTAATAGGAATTTTTATATAAAGGACTAGGATGACATTAGCAATTTTAATAACATATGATACCAACAAAATTTAATGGCATAAGCTATGTAATAAATTTTTCTTTAACAAAAGCATATTATAATAATATTTCGCATACAATTTCAATTCTGACATTTTTATGCCTTTATTTTGCCACAATAGGATTTACAAAATTTTAAGTAGCCACCTTCCATTCAACATTATCCTTTTAACACTCTTTAACCAAATTAGGCTATAGAAACCAATCAGCAAAAAATTTGAAATCCCTTCTATCTTCCCTCAATTTATCACTTTTTTTTTTAATTTTCAACAATAAAAAGCTTATGGTCAAACTTAAATGGGATCAGTGAAAAATAGAGGCCTCTATATAAATAGTCCCTCATTAAGTATTACAAATCCCTTTATTAATTCTTTCCTTTAAACTACAATGCTCCCAAGTGAATTTACGCCGTACATCTTGGCCAACTTAAGATATGGCAAGCCCACTAAAAGTTTAGCCTATCATAATATGCCATCTAGGCCTTACTTATTTTATTCAATTCTAAATACATTTTCAATTTGATTTTTGGTCACAAAAACTAAAATTTTTTTATATTATTACTTATTTATGTATTATCACATCATTGAAAAGTAGGCTTATATACATATTTAATCCTCTAAAATATAAACTGATCACATTTGATCTCTTTTAAATTCATTATTTAATTTTGATCCTCTTAATTTGCAAATTAATTCAATTTGAGTCCATTTCATTAACGACTATATATTAAAAGTTAGATTTGCCACCGTGGCATACTAAATTGGCAAAATGCTTGTGCATGTCTTAAACTCTCAATATTCTTCACATACCTCTCCCTCCCTCCCTCCCAACTTTTGTAACACTCTTCTAATTAATTTTAGAGGAAGTGCCCTCCCTCCCAACTTTTGCAACATTCTTCTAATCAATCTTAGAGGAAGTGGATACCAAAAAAGCAAGAAGAATTGAGTTCACCTGTCCTTTAAAATGATCAAAATCAATGTTTTTTTTTTCTTTGCAGCCTTCTTTCATTGACATCAAGATAGGCATAAATTTAGTCTAGAATAAAAAGCATTGTTGTTGATAGATTCAATAATCAATTTTCTAATTTAATTATTATTGTCACATGCCCATTTGACTCATTTCTTTGTTCTTCTCAAAAACGCGCTCTATTTATCTTTCTAGGGTAAAATGAAAAGAAACCCTAAAGATTTTTATGCCAAAAAAAAAAAATAATAACTTTAGGTTAGAATCTCAATCTATATTATTAATTTTGGTGTTTTTTGGAAGAATTTGATTCACTCTGTAAAGATTTTATTGGTATTCATGGTTTTGCATTTAGAGATGATAATGAAGATACAAGAAGGAAACAAAGTTAGTTAGGCTTATCCATATGTAAAAGGCTTTGAAACCTCTAATTTGGATATTGATTAATCATGAAGAAAAATAAAAATCTTTTAAACTATGGTTTTAACTTTGGGTTTGGTAATTTTGCTAGCATAGTATGCCATGTTGGACACTGATGTGCTACTAATAGGCAGCTTTGTCTACAAACAAATGAAAGTTAGTGAAGTGGACTTAAGTTGGTTTAATCTATATATTATGAGAACCAAATTTGAATAATAAATTTAAAAGAATTAAATATAATCATTTTGAATTTCAGAGGGATAAAAAATGTATTTAAGTTTAAAAATTACTAAAACTTTCTTTTACCTAGTTAAAACATTTTTCACTTTTATTTTTAAATCATACGGCATTGTATTCATTAGTGGAAAATTTTAAATTAATAAATCATTATATGTGAGGTAACAGTGAAGGATATGACTACAAACTAGTGTTACCAGATGCACAAATAACCCCTAACAAATAACATATTGATTCACATGAACTAAAATGCAATATAATTGTGAAGTGATACAGTATAATGGACAAGTCCTTTTATTTTAGAAAAATTTTAAAATTCAAGAAAGAATAGTAATGGGCATAATTATTGATGATTTAATTTTCTATTTGAATAAAAACTCTTTACTATTTTTTTATAGTAATAAGAATAATTAAATTTTTAGGTACATACATACAAAGATCAAGAATCGTATTTTGAATGCATAAAAGGCCACAAAGCATTTAAAAAATATCAATATCACTTAAATTAAAGACTCTGAATTCTTTATTACCTACTTTGAATCTTAGCTTTGATGCATTATTAGATATATTTATATTTTCTTTCAATTAGATTTATTTTTATTATTTTTTAAGCTTTTATGAGTTTTAGAATTTGACATGAAATGTTGAACTCAAATTATTCTAAATTATATGGATTTATTAATTTTTTCTTATATTATATATATATATATATATATATATATATATATATATATATATATATATATATATATATATATATATTAAAGTGAATTGAATTATATTTTTATGCATATAGCAAATCCGACTTCACACATTAAATAAGCCTATCCGAGGAGAATAAAATTCTATTTAGGGTCCATTTGGTTTAAAATAAAATAAAATTTTTAAAAAATATTTTTTTAAGAAAACATATTTCTGGCAAATAAAATAATTTTCTATTTTTTGGTACATAAAGAAAAAATATTTTTTAATGTTTGGTGCACAAAAAAAATTAATTTTGTTTAGAGTAAATCAAAATTATTATAATTTTACATGCTTTTTAAAAAATAATTTTTTAATAAAATTTTATCATTTTTAGTTCCTAATAGTTCAATGATGACTGTCCTCCAACAATAAAATATATATTAAAGGTATTACAAAATTTTATACATAAATTCACATAGTTAGTTTAATTAATTGCTATAAAATATTATATAATAGAGCATCCATCACGAGGAAAAAAAAGAGAATATTTTAGTAAATATTGCATGAAAATATACACTAGACTTTAATAAATAAAAATAAATTTTATAAAAATAAAAATAAAGTATCTATCATAAAAATATTTAATAAATAAAAATAAATTTTGCTCATGATTGCAATTGTGTAATAATGTGAGAAGGTAGAAAGTTTGGGCTTGAGTATGGATGTATTGAATAACAAGGAAAATGAATTCCGTTTTTCAAAATAGAAAATTACTTTTCCAAAAAATAATACAACTTTCTGATTGATCAGAATTTATTTTCTTATTGATCAAAATTTTTAAATGTCCAAACAATAGAAAGTTGGAAAATAAATCCAAAAATTCATTTCTCCCCTAACCAAACGAACCCTTAATATGTATCTAGTATTCGAATCATGTATCGAAGCATATTGGGAACTAAGTAACAATATAAAAAGTTAAATTAATAGTGGATTGAAGTTACTTTTTTATTAAATTTATATAGTTATGAAGTTTATCAAAATTAGCTTCTAGGAAAAATTTATAATATATCATGAATACAATGATATATCGATGCATCACTAAATTTAATCGTTGATATATTATTATATGATAGATAAGATCAATTTTTTTTAAAAAAAATAAATTTAAATATAATTAAATTTAATAATATATAAATATATCATTACATTAATAATATAATGAAATCTCTCTACAATTTTCTATACAAAGGTAGCGTTTAGTGTTGGGTCTCCATACTTGATGGGTTTGATGTAAGGTTTCTAAAGATGACCGACTTGAGACTAATGGCAATGGTGAGGGTTTCCGGGTCCTCGTCAAAGAGGAAACATCATTGTTCTAGTTGGTTCTCTTACAGGTGCTTGCTAATATCACCATGCAATTGGATTGTTGATTTTCTTTAAACATCATTGTAACAACCACTTTGGAAAGCTTAAATCGGTGAGATTTTTTTTTTCAATCGAGCATATCTTATTTAAATTTTGCTATTTTGGATTTCAAAGAGTCAAATCTTGATTTAAAAATGAAATTTATTAAGGAAGAGATTATTCACATACTAGTATATTACTAAATTTGACAACATATTATTTTTTAATTAAATTTAACATATTATATAATAATATATCAACATTTAAGTTTAATAACATATTAATACAAGGAAATTCTAAGATATCCCAGAGTTTCTAAACCCTAAGTAGTATGGTACAATATAAGCAATTAGATGAGATTACCAAAGATTGGTAATCTCATCTAATGGCATATGTTGTGTCACACCACTTAGGGCTTGAAACCCTTAAGAATACTATAACAAGGCCCATTAATACATTAATATATTAATAATGTATCATAAATTTTTCTGTCTTACAAATTTTGTACAAACATTAAAGAGTACAATCTAATGTCTATAGTATCTTTGCCAAAAGGTGGGTTCCAAAGCCTAAGGCATGCGATAGCTTCTGGCACTACCACGTGTTCAAGTGACAAAGTGATAATTCATATTTTATGGACAAAATCTTGTGGGGAAAATTATAGAATGACCTAAATACATATAATGACAAAGATTATGAATTTAGTTATTTTTCATGTCAACTTTTTCTCATTTACATAGTCAATTACATGAATGGAATATTTAGCCAGTTTAATTACTTTTGTTAAACTTAAGTGATTATTTTTAAATAATTTTTAATTATAAATATGTAAATTAAGATTGTATGGTGTGAGTTGTAAATTTTTAATTATCCATTTTAAAATTTTGGAAGAATTGTTTCAAATAATAAAATATATATATCTTAAATTTGAGAAAAATTGTTTGAATCAATGAAATATATATATCTCAAATTAAAAAGGACTATTATAGTTATTAGTGTGAAAATTAAGTAAAATAAATAATTATGAATTTAAAAATTATTTTTTAATGGCTTGTCATTTATCAAAATTTTAATTTTTTATTTTGATTGTAACTATCCATTTAATTTTTTCAAGTGTATCTTTTCATTTCAAAATCAAAATGGATTATTCTAATTTTTTGTTGAAAAATAAAAAATTACCTTCTTAATAATTTACTATTTATCAAAATTTTAACTTTTAATTTTTTCATAAAGGTTATGACTATTTACACACATATAATTGGGGATGTGGTTTTGAATGGATATTTGATTGTAAAAAAAGGAAAAAAAAAAGGGATCCTAAATTTTGTAACAAGGTATGATAACACTCAAATGAAACTGAAGCCTCTAAATTTTTATAAAATTGAAACACCTAAAGTTTGTCAAAAAAAAAACCTTATTATTGATCTTAGAAATTAATTTTCATGTAAAATTAAAATGTGACAGCACCTCATCGTTTTATTTCTCTCCATTTTTTGATATTGAAATTTTGTACAAATTATTTGTAAAGTTTCTTTGTATATATTTTTCTACTAATAAATATTTCCTATTATTCTCTTTAATATAATTAATTAAGAATACTATTGGTACTAAAAATAAAACTATAAATAAAATTCTAAATCTTTTATATTCACCGAATTGAAGTTTATAAATTTATTTCATTGACTTGTATTTAATAACAAATTTTCTAATTATTATCTTTAATTAATTTAAAGTATAACGCTTGAAAATTTATATGAAAAAATATTCACAAATTTTAATTGAATTTGATTTAATTTTTAAATATATTTGTTAAAATTGAATATATATATATATATATATATATATATATATATATATATATATATTCATTAATTAAATAAGTCAAGGATGACTCTATAGTCTATACTAATTATCTACTCCATACTAATTATTAATTGACGACTTTTTGACAGAATTAGGGATTTTTTTTCCTGCCAAGTGTTGCATGTTATGTAATTTTTTTCTCTCCAAAACTACCTTTCTTCTTCACCATTATACCTTTATTATTATCTTTACTCTTTATCTAATTAGTCTAATATAATCTAATTATTACGTACTAAATTCTTTTATTCGATTAGGCAGTATTTATTTTATTTACTAAAATATGTTATTCCCTTTCTTCTTTTCACCACGTCACTATCCTTTTCCTTTTTCTTTCTTATACACATTTTTTATTAATATCATTTTTTTTATTTTTATTATTTTACAAATTATGCTTTGTTTCTCTTATTTTTATTTATTTTATTAAATATTTTTTATTTCTTTTTTTTTTTTGTTATTTAGAACTCAAATGCTAGTATCACTAAATAGTAGATATATAATATGATATATTTGTATTTATCATAAAATATTTTACATAAGTTATAACTTTATATAAAAAGCATTAATTGAATTAAATAATTATATGTTTTATTTTAAAAAAATTATGAAAATTAAAATCAAATTATTTATTTTATACTTATCAATAATAGCAATTTTCTAGTGATTGAGATCTTTTATAGGAATTATAATTCATGTGTGTTATTTCTTTTTCTCTCATTTACTTTATTTCTTACTTTTCCTTTTTTTTCATATTCACTCATCATTCATGTTATATATAGTTTACTAAAAAGTATAATTACAACGTAATATATTTAATTCTTATTACAAAAGTATTTAAAATCTATAATTACATTTATCTATATCTATAATAAAAATCTGAACTTTTTCCAACTAATTAAAGGGAAAAGACAGGGAAGAGAATTATATACAGAAAGTTAATAACGTAATTAATATCCAAGGTTAACTCAAAAAAGCAACTATTGACCAAATGTTTCGAACTAGCTTTAAAAGAAGTTAATAACTTGATTAATATTTAAGGTTAACTCAAAAAAGCAACTATTGACTGAATGCTTTAGACTAGTTCTAAAAGACTTCGAGGTTGGTTATCTTCTAAAAAATAATATAGGAAGTGTAATATTTTGAAAAATAAAAAATATTTAAATTATTTGGTTAGTAATTAATTATCAAAATAACTGAAGTAGAACTTCATAAGGACAAAAGATTAAAATAGTTGATAATTAAATTAAATAAAGATATTTTTATATTTTTATGTATGAATAATATGAAAAGTTCTTCTTACCAGAAGGTGTGTATAAGCATCTTCTCATAATTTGTGAAAAATGTAAATTTTTAAAAATATAATAAATATAATTTATTGGTTATAAAATATAAATAAAATTACTAATTACATAATAAATATAATGAGTATTATATAAAATTATATAAAATAAATATTATATGTTGTATCATAAATACAAATTATAAAAATAATCATAAATATAATTATAATATAAATTTAATTCTAAATTGACTTATACTTATTATATTACTTTATTTATTATTTTATTTTTATTATATTTATAATTTTAATATTCAATTATAAAGATAAAAAATTATATATTGCTTATCTATTTTAAATAAATTTGATAGAATTAATTAGTTATTATATTAATTATTTAACTAATTTTCTTCATTTAAATTATATTCTATTTTAATTATATTAAGATAATATATACGAGACATCTTAATTGTTTATATAAACTTATTTTACTTTTTTTTTATAATAAACTTAAAAAAATAAGAAATTATCAATTTAAAAAAATTATAATAAAAAAGATATTAGAAATTTGATTTAAAAAAAGATATTTTAAAAATGTGATTTTATACTGAGCGAATTAATTAAAAGAAATAAAACATTATTCCTTTTAGCCAGGTCTACTACAGACATGAATTGTGCTAATAGTTAAGTTGTAAATCATTAAAATAAATATTTTATATTGAAAAAATATAAAATTTTATATACTTTAGTAAAATTTAATATATAAAAATTTTACCATTTTTTATTTATATGAAGTTCATGAATATCAATTTATGCGCAGGAATGAATCTACTCCATGCCCATAAAAAAATTAAAATTGCGCAAATACACTGACATGGATCACACCAATTTCAACTTCTGAATTCTAATTGGAACTTTCGTAACTATTTAACCTTTTCTGTAAATTTCCACCACCATGAAAAATCATTAGCCTAAAACACATTAATTTGGACACATAATTAATTT
Organism: Sindora glabra; assembly: GCA_020226215.1. Lineage (NCBI taxonomy): Eukaryota > Viridiplantae > Streptophyta > Magnoliopsida > Fabales > Fabaceae > Sindora > Sindora glabra. The sequence goes on along the minus strand of CM035227.1, from coordinate 42,806,240 downwards.
GACAAGTACGAATTAACTTAATCTATTCATTGATTTTGAACTTTTTACAATGTACATTAGCAATAAGATGAGGTTTAACCAATTCTTTTAAGGAAATGAATATTCCATAATTATCTATTTTTTTAGTTTAAATAGAAAAATGAATCAAATTCTTTTGATTCACTTTATTAATAATTTGTGCAATGAGAAGAAATTAAGATATTTTTTATTGTTATTAAAATAAATAGTATTTATTATTATAATTATTATCTTATTATTTATTATTATTATTTTAATAATTATCTGTACTATTAAAATTTATTTTATTATTTATAATTAAATCTACTTTTATTATGCATTATATATATTATAATATATAATATATATTATTAAATAATGAATTGACATGTGTAATTAATGAATTTAATAAAAATTTTGTGGTCCCCACATGGCTGATACTAAGTAATGAATTGACACGTCAACACCACTTCATTGACCCAAGGCAAAACGTCTTTGTTATTCTGTACTTTTTATAGACTGCTTTCTATTTTTGTTGTACATCACAAAAATTATTTAATATTCATGCGACTGTAATTTCAATTCTTTCATCTTATGGCTATTAATAATGTCAACTCAGCATGGGTTTTAAAACCACACGGCACCATAAAATTGGCCAAAATATGTTGATAACAAACTAGATAATATAGTATAAGATAATAAAAAAATAAAATATGATATTATTAAATATTTGAAAAAGAACTATATAGTAATTTAATAGTATAAATTTATATTATCATATATTTATTATCAAATTTATATATAACGTGATGGTATTTAAATTTTTCCTCAAACAAAATTAAGCTTATTTTAAAATAATTTATATCACAATTATTTTGTAACATTTGATAATTATAAATTTTCCAAATTTTTATAAATTATTTTATTAATAATAATTGATATATTTATTATATTTAACGTATTTGTAAGTAAATAATAATTATTAATATTTTTAAAATTAAAATAAATTAATGTTAAATTATAAATGATAAATTTTATCCTAATCTTGTCATGTTATAATATGTCAAGTGAAAAGGGATTATTTTATCTTGTGTTGACAAAACAAATTGCCCTTATTATAACTATTACATAGTTCCAAATGGACATCTATAGATAAAAATCAATTAAAATTAACACCAATATTTATTTTGATATGGTGGCATTTTTAAAACATAAAAAACTTTTAGACAATAATTTTTTTTAATAACCATCATCTTTTTTCCTACGAGACTTTTGATTTTACTTCCTAAAATAACTAACATTTAAAGTCATAAGAGTAATAATATTTTTACATACATTATTGATTTTTTTCTTTATTATCATTCTCACTTTCCCTTTTATTTAGTTCCAAACTTAATCTCCATTTTGGTCTATCTCTTTTTATAGAACTCTAAATTTCACTCTATCTTCCACCACATATCAACGAGTTATTGATACTTTTTTAATTAACATTTAACATAAAATAAATATTTTATTTTAGATCACTTATTCAAAATATAAGAAGTGTGTTTCTTATTTATATTTCTCATATCTTTTCCTATTTCATTTCTTTAAATTTTTACACAAGTTTTTTTAAAAGAATTTTTATTTTGTTTCATTTATATAACTTCTAATATTATATTTGAATTTTATATACTTATTATATATTTAATAAAATATCATAGTGGAGAATGAAATTAATCAAACAATGATAAGAGATGGAAAAAAATAAAAAATTCATAAAAATAAATATTTTTCATAATTTTAGGAGGATAAATATTAAAAAGTTACATGAAATAAAATTTTTACTCCAAACCAACAATCAGATACAAAGTGATATCATTTCAAAGTTTTTAACTTAAAATACACATTTTGGTAGGATGCTATTCAATTTTTAATGTTAATATTTTAATGAGAAGGTCAAAAATTAATGTTAAAAAATATTATGTAAACATTTTATGTTGAATTTTTATTTAAAAAAATGTGAAATATAAAAAATATTTTACAAAAGTCAAAGAGAAATGCATATGATAAGACATTAATTTTTAATAAAAAAATAATATGATGACTACTTTTTATATTAATTATATAATTGACATTATAATAAATATATGATTAGATGTAGATCAAAAATCAATTTATATTTTGCTAAACACCCATTGTCTATTTATAATTTTGTAACAGTGTATATTATACTATTTTGTGTAAAATTTAAACACTTGTTAAAATATGATAATATTTATTTATACTATTATATTTTTTTATATAATGCACCAAATGCATCCTAAATAGTTTAAGGGGTTTAAATTTGATCAATTGTGAATATAAAATATTTTACATTATTAGTAAATAAAAAAAGAAATATCATTAAAAATATTAATAATTACAAATTTTAATAATAAAAAATTTAATATTTTTTTATTAATATAATAATATATAAATAAATAATAATGTGAAGTTAATTTATATTGTTGATTAATTAAAATTTAAGTTCATAATTTAAAATAAAGGAGAATTCTATCTCATAGCAAAATCTTGAGTACCATAATCATATATAATCTTAACCATTGTAAATGTAAGGAATGCATCCGTTGATTGGAAAACCTTCTTATCTGTGGAAGTAATAAAGGAAGAAAGAGAATAAAGTGATAATTTATCAATATTACCCTCTTATTGATTGATTGAGTGACGAACTTCAAAAATTGTTTTGTAGATAATGATTTAAAACTTTTAATTAGCAATTTTTATTAATAAGATAATTTAAATATTCTTTCAAATGGAATTAATTTATGTGTATGAATTATAAAAATATTTTATAATAATATTAGAATTTAATTTATTGTAATTCATTTACATTCAAATATTCAATTTTATAAATAACGAATTTTTAATATTTTATATATTAAGAATTGTTTAATTGGGCATAATTAGAAAAGAGAAAAAATTATAGATTTTTATTCCTTTAATATGTGATTAGTTCAAAAAAAATTCATCCCTTATTTTCATTTTCCTTAATGGAATTACTCCAAATAAGAAAATAACAATTCCTCTCAATTTATCAAGGAATCCTATTAACTTATTCTAAATTTTTATTTTATGATATTCAACAATAATAATAGTAATAAAATTTTAAAATAAAAATAATTATTAAATAATCATTGATAATATCACCTATAAAAATAATAATATTAAAGTATTAATAAATAAGAAAATAATAATAAAAAATAAAAAATAAAATATCAATAATATTGATTATAATATTAATTAAATAGTAATAAATAATATTACAATAATTATAATAATAAAGATAATAAAATATTTAGTAATATAAAAATGATTAACAATATTAATAAAATAATATTCATAAATAATAATATAGTAATAAAAATAATAATATTATTAAATAAATAAATTCTAATAAATAATAAAATATTAATAATAGAAATAATAATATTACTAAAATATAACAATAAAAAATAATAATAAACAAATAGGATAATAATTATATATTTATTTCAATAAAAATAAATTTTAAATTATTTTTCAACATAATAAATATTAATAAAGTAAATTAGAAGAACTTGATTTCTTTTTTGATTTGAATCAAACAAAGTATGTATTCATGAGGTATACATTCCTTTTCTCCTTATTTCCCTCTATTTATTCATTTCCCTTTCCTTTGTTGAACCAAATAGTCTTTTATAGTAAATTATAAAATTTTGATAAAATTTAATTATTTTATATTTAATTTAAAATATAATACTTGAAACTGATATAAAAATATTAATAAAAGTAATAGAAACAGCGCATATGAGATATAAAATTTTAATAAAATTTCAATATTTATCCTTAATTTTGTATATTAAGTAAATATTGATAAAATTTAAGTAAATAAATTTTCATTTTAATCTTCAACTATGCTTTTTTAAATACAATTAATTAATTCAATTAATGAATTTTATATTAAAGTTTGAATATATTAAAAATAAATTTATAATGAAAGTAAATTACATCATGTTACATATATAATATTTAATAATATTAACATTTCATCTATAAAGTTTTAATTTATTTAGAATATTTGATAATAAAATCAACATATATTATTTATTGATATTAGTATTTGAATTATAAATAAAAGGTGTGGACATGTAAAAAGGATACAAGAGAAAAACATGTAATTAAGAAAATTAAAAAAGGAAAAATAATGCACCAACTCTCGAAGTGAAAATAGTTCAAAATAAAATATGTATTTGTGTAATTTAATTAGATCAAGTATTTAACCTATTAAAAATATATTCATAATAAAAAATATTATGTTATAGTTATATTTTTTAATGATATTTATATTTTTATAAATAATAAAAGTTGATATGAAAATAAATGTAATGATCTAAGTAAATAAAAAAAGAAACAATGCACAAATTGTAAAGTAATAAAAGTTAAAAAATTATTATGTAATTAAATAATTAAATAAAATTAAAAATTTTAATTATTAAAAATATTATTATAATAAAAATAAAATATACTATATTGTATTTATATTACTTCATGATATTCATAGATGAATAGTAAATAACATAATTGAGTAGAAAACAATGTAATGAAATAAATAATATAAAAGGGAGAGAAATAGGGTATATAAGTAATAAGAGTTAACAAAAATGATTAAAAAGAAAAAATAGCCGAAAGTAAAATGAAAAAAATAGGGAGAGAGAACAAAGTGATTTAACTAAAAAGCTAACATTATAAATATAATATAATAAAAAAATATTTTTTACGTTGTTTAAAATATAAAAATAAATTATCTATCCATTCTCATATTTAAGAGGGTAAGTTCAACAAAAGAGTAAAATGGACTATTTATTAAAACTTGCAATTGATTACAATAATTAGATAAACACGTGTTACTCTTCTGTACAAAAAGTATTTAAGAGTATTGTTAACAGTTAGTACCAAAAAACTTCCATAAAATAAATTTTAAATTTATATAATAATCAATCATTTCGTTGCTTGACAATTATGTTTATATTTTAAATATATTTAAATATATTTACGATGACGATGGCAAGGTGTCTAAAAACTTCGAATCGGTTCTGTCGTTTGATATTTTTTGTCGTTTAGTATGGGAAAATGGTGGAGACGTCAACTCAGTTGTGCAACAGCAAATTTTAGTTCAATGAAAAAATAAAACATGCACGAATATAGAGCTCTACAGAGGCAGGGTGGGGTCCACCAAAGTCTGAAGACAGCTGCAAAAGTAATCTCACCAAATGCATCCACAATTTGATGGGGCCTTTTTCCAATTTTGCAAGAAAAAGGATTTGCCATCCGATCTCAGATCAGATGAAATTAATAAAGTAGAGCTTGAGAATTGGGCAGACGGTTGGTCCGAATAGAATAGTTCGGAGTTTTATTTTGTAAAGAAAGTTTCGAGTTTTTAGACCATATAACTAAAGAAAATTAGTATTAATTATCTCAAAAGGAATTATTAATCAGAAATTTAAATGTATGTATCGAAACTTGTCAGATATCAAAGGTCTTGAAAAAAAAAGAGGAATTGGGCATAAAGTTGGTCCTTCCAACTCCTTGGACAGGAAGCATTCTTTGGGTAGTTCAGAAGTCAATTTTAGGGCAGAAAATTTGACACAAGCGGTATTAGACGTCTTTAGAAAGTTTTGTTTATTAGTCATTCTAACAAAAAAAAATTATTTTAGTATTATTTTATCTATTACTTTATCATCCTTAAATTCTAAATCCTAAGTTCTAAACCCTAAATTAAAATAAGATTATTAAGATTTTTTTTCAACTATCCATTCATCCCTCCATGCTATAAAAGAAAGATAAAGTCATTCCATATTTCAATTAAATATAAAAAAAAATCTATCAAAGGAGTGTATCAAATAAAAGTATTAATAAAGTTGCAAGAGTTAATTATGTCCTTTAAATCTATATCAATGATCTAGAATTGAAAATTATTTAGAACCATATGACCCTTTCAGAAATACATAACTCTATAAGATTCTTCCTCTATCAAACTAGAAATTATAAGAGAAGGAAAATATTTGTAATTTTTAAAATAAGACAGATATACCAATAATTTTATCATTGAAATTCAAAGAAAACCCCTGTAATTTACACAATATTTTAATTTTAAGTAGGTACATAATACAAAGAGAAAGGGCAGAGTAGTGCACTAAGCAATACAAAATGCAAGCTAGTTCCATAACAAGAAATGATTAATGAGCACACAAAGTTCTAGTTGTAAGTCCTCATAGGGGGTGGCAATAATGCCATCATACCTTTGGCTAAAACAAATCAACAATGGCACTAAGCCCCTTACAATAATAAAAAATGAAGTTAAAAAAAATGAAGGGGGAACAAAATTTAGGAAAGGCAATCTCTTTACACACATACATCTCAAAGTAATGCTGAGAAACAGAGAAGCCACTCAAGCTTTGTGAGGGGGGCACTGATAGCACTTAACAAATAGCCCAAATGTGTCGACTTGTTGAATGAAATTGAGCATACTTGCCCATCCTCCCAATCCAAATCCTACAACCAAAACCCATACCACCACAAAGGCATTCATTGAGTATAATCCTACCCATCCTCCAAAAAATTTTGGTGCTCTCTCTACAGCATTCTGTCAAGAAAAAAAAAATCAGATTTGAAATAAGCACTTATTAAGTAAGAGAAAATAAATTCTTTCATACACTGAATATATCACATTTCATTATTATGATTCAATATTTCACATTTATAATTTTTTACATCTTAATATTGATCATTGAAATTTTCAAATGAATATAAATTTTATAAAACAGATAAATAATTATTTTTTATATTAGGATAACAACTTTTTGTTAAATTTGCAGTATGAAAGAATTTATTTTTAAGAGAAAGAATGAATAACTCTACAAAATGAGCAATTGTAAGAGGGTAACCTCTCTTGCTTGTGGTGAAGCAAAAGTGACCATGTGAGCCAAGGCAGGGATTATGTAAACAGTGAAGCTGACAAGGAGAGATCCAACAGTGGAGTTAATGGGACCAAAGAAGGGGAATATGATTGCTAAGAACCATATTGGGATGACCACAGGAAGCCTTGCCAATGCCCTTTTGAACAAGCTCTTGGTTTCATGCACCCTGATGAACTTCTCCCACACAAAGTATAAAGGTGTGCATGCAAATCCAAACGTTATGAACTGCAAAAGAAAAGGAATTGCACCACAATGTGTGTCACTCACAGTTCTTATGATAATGAAAATATAATCTTCAATAATAGGTATATTTAGTTTGTCTCATAATTATTTAAAGCCAAAATTTCAATAACACCATAAAATAATATTACCGGTACCTCCACATTAGAACCCTTATTTGAGATGAGTCTCATCATTAGATGATGGGGCCCACCTCAAATAGAAGGTCCTAATGCAAAGGTATTGGTAGTTAAAAAAAAAATGATGCTTCTCAATCTTTGCTAATATTTAATTACACATATATTACAATATGATCTTAAATTCTCAACTTAGAGACTATTTAGTCGTGTTTGATGTTTTTCATAAAATCACTTTACTAATAGAACTCTTGGCCAAATAGTTTGAAAAAATATTTTTAAGAGGTTAATCAAATATTTTTATATTGAAATAGTGCTATTTTCACTCTTTTAAATCACTCCATCTTTACAAATTATGAAATTTATAATCTTGTGAATCCCATTATCTATTAAAGTAGAATGCATGATTCGCTTTTAAAAATGGAGTGCATCAAACATCTTCCTTTTTGTTCATCACATCCGTTCAAATTATGTCTTGTGGACTAGTACAAGATGCTTCTCTCAAAGTCTTGAAGTAATAATAGTATGGAATGAGAATTGACCTGGTGAATGAGCATGAGAATGACAGCAGTGTCCCTGAAGCCATTCCTGGGGAGCAAAGCAAGGGCGTTGGAATGGGTAAGAAGCATATCCCCAAATGCCCAATAGACTGCAGATGCTGACGGCAAAGTTAGTGTCAGCACATATAGTGTTGCCAGCAGATATACTGACTTGAACTTTTGTGGCTTCCACATAGCATGCATAATTTCCCTGCAGTATAAAGTTATTCCTATCAAATTAATGTTACAAAATAGGAATATTAGTTATACTCATTTTGATTCACTCAATCTCACTCATTATATATTTAATAAAATTTGAATAAGTGAGACTAATATTAAATATTAGTAGAAACACTTTGAATTAAATATTGTAATCAAATCTACTGTGGGTGAATAGTCAAAATAAGTATAACTACTTCAAATTTCCACTAAGATAGAATACTTTAAGCAATTAATTTATCAAAAAATCAAATTGGAGAACCCTTTTACAGTCACTACAAATGTAGTAGGATATATTTTGATACATAAAAATGTATACTTTGAGTTGGTTTTGAAGTCCTCACACTGTAACAGCATGTCCACCAAATGTGTAGAGAATGTTGGTAGCACCAGTGAAGTAGAGAACCAATTTGGATGGCCCTGAATGCTTCACACCTTCAACCTTCAGTAACACATGCATAAAGGGGGAAATTAAGCAAATTAATTTACAGAAACTTAGTTTTAATCAGAATTTTAGATGCATAATTTGTTTTTCTGGTGTGAGATTTATAAATTGTCCTTTACCTGTCCATGGACAAGAGAGGCTATAGTGAGATACCAAGCAGTGTAACTGGTCATGAGAAGGCCCAAGAATGACCAGATTCTGTAATTGTGGAAAGAAGGGATAAAAACTGTTGTTGCACAGCAAGCTCCAAAGATGTAAGTCCAAGTTCTTTTGTCAAGGTTGTCGTTTATGTAGTAGATGTTACTGAAAAAGCACTTATTTCCATCAAAATAATAATACAGAAAAAAAAAAGTACTTTGTACAAAATTTACATGTAACAATTGAAGAAAAAGTTGCAACTCAGAATTTTAAACTTTTTATTAAAATAGACTTCAGGAGAAGGTCACGTGATTTTATGAAAAAGATGCAACTTTTTATTGTTTAAAATATGGGGTGCAACATTTTTATAAAACTTTGTAACTTTTTTTTTTAAATAAAGTCTTGCAATGTAAATACCTATACTCACACCACAAAATTATTTATGAAAAAGTCACAAGAGAGTATCGAGCAAATCTATTGTTAAATATTAAATATTCTATTTGTTTAATATTATAGATGAAGAGTGTGGTGAAAAATAATATTATTTATTTTAAATAAAAAATTATTTCCTTTTCAATGCGTTATTTTTTTTTAACTAGAAAGTATATAAACAGTGTTAAAGCTCTTTATTTAATACAAACAAATGAAATTTATTATGAAAAATATCTTTCAATAAAACAAACAATAGCTTGCTTGGATTCATAGTTATAATCACAAACTTACCTTGCGCAGGCAATTAGTTGAATAACAGATCCAAAGAGCAGGAAAGTACAGTTGAAAAAGAGGCCCAAATTCCTCCAGTGTTTGCCTAATAGTCCATCAAGAACTTCAAACCACTGCAAGCAATCAGACACAAACAGGATTTAGAATAAGAACTGGAAAAGAAGACTATGAATTAGGAGACAAGAAACTAGGAATTACCTGAATTACATGATTCCTGAAATCAACTTTTTCTCTCTCCTTTCTGGTCCTGTACTCAACATAAAGGACACTGATAAGGTAAGCAGTCCAGCTTCCCATCAAACCATAAAAGAACTGAAAAAGAATCCCAGACAGCATCCCCAGTTGTGAGAAGGAATATGGCAATGTCAGAAGGACCTGTGCAACCTGCATTCCATCAAAAACAACAAAAGTAAAACAAATGAGAAATAAGATTTTGCATCTGCAGATGAACAACAGAATTCCACAAAAAAAAAATGATTTTGTGAACAAGTACTTGATTAGAAGCACAGCTAAACCATGCATCATAGACGGAGCCACCATGCCAGAAGAGCTTGGAGAGTTTGCTCTTAGCTGATTTGGACTCTCCTTCTTCATTCTCCATTTCCAGGTAATTTCCTGCAACAACTGTCTCAACCTTCTCAGAAGCCATTGTTGTAGCCTCAAAGTATTGTGGGTTGGAAAGAAGAAAATGGACTAAGTGAGAAAAGAAGATAGGAGAAGTGCTTCTTTTCGCCCTCCCTTCACATCTTGGTCTGCTTCTCTTTCCTTATATAACCTTTTTTTTGGGGACAAATATACTCAATAGCCCTTGCGGGGGGACCTTGCCAAAGAATCGGTATAGCTTGCAGTGAACCTCTTTCCCTTAATAATTTTCTTACTAATTAGAAAATCTCTATCAGCATACATCATGTTACATGTGCATAAATGACGTTTCAGAATAGAATTGGCTCTACCTAATTTAAATAGGTTAGTTTAATTTAACTTAATTATAATTTTCCAAATAAAATTTACGAGTAAAATAAATTACTACATTTAAGATCAAGGTATATTATTAATTCTTTTGATAGTTTACAGAAGTACTTGTAAATCAATTAAATAATTTAGACTATTGATTTGTAAACTCGAGTTTAAGATATGAATAGTTGATAATAATGAATTATTATAATTAAATCAGTTCAGATTATTAGTATCCCTATGAGTGCTCAGCCCAATAGAATTAGGGAACATTTTTTTCCCACCATTTTTTCTGTTAAGTAAAAACCTCATGGAATTAGTGCAATTTGATTTTGACAGTACCTTATATACATGATAGAAAAATAATGTGAGGAATTATTTATGCAGATGGCATTACTTGGTTTAATTAGGCTTGACTAAGGGATCAGACATGATATAACCAAGTGATTAAACGGTAATTTAGTATTTTTAATCATTTATCTCTCATGCAATAACTTAATTTTGATTGTGGGCTTTGGTGGGTCCAGGCTAGCTGCACTGCACGAGCGGGGAGGCCTACCATTGGCCCATCCTTTGCTTTCAACATGAAAGAACCCATGCACAGAATGCAATTATGATAAAGCGAGGGGGGGAAAGGAAAGAAATTTTTACACAGAAGGGCTAGAAAAAGTTGGTGTCTTTGTGGGGATTGCCAAGATGGAGTGAATAATTGCATTTGAGGAAGGCTTGGTGCTAATCATGATTAGCACCACACGTGTTCCACCTAGCTTTGTAAAAACAAAAAATCTAATTAATCCTCACATCTCTTTTTATAAAAAGATAAATATTATATATATAAAAAGTAGAATTCAAAATTAGACTATAAATTTTTTTATATTTATTAGACTAAATTTTACAAATTTATCCTTCTTATTCTATATTTAATTAATAACTTTTAATTTATATTTGAAACCCAATTCCAAATCCTACTTTCAATATATATAATATCACTGTTATTTTTTTAACCTCTTTTTTGTTGGTTCTTTTATATTGTCTAAATGTTTTATGCATTTGCCCATTCATGTGGCATGTGCTCGTGATGATGGTAAGTTCTCCATCAAGTTGCAATTAGGTGTCAAAGTAGATTTTTCGCATAATAGTTATTGAAAAATATACGATATTAACACAATTTGGTTGTTTTTCTAATTATTAGTAATAAATATTTTTGAAAAATTAGTGGTTTTGTAATTTCTAATTGACATTTTTTCTGATATAGTACATGATGATTGAGGATAATTCTTGTTTTTCAGAATTTATTTGTGAGATCCTCATCTTTTGGTCAAAAAGAGCGACAAGAACATGAAATGAAAAGAAATAAAGTTTTTTGAGGGGTTACGTTTGATAAGATAAGGCTATCAAGTTGGGTCAGCAGGGCCCAATACCAAACAATCCATCAGGCCCGGTTCTTGAAAAATGTTGATGAACTTAACACGGCTTTCTGATTTTCTTTATTTTCATGATGGATAAATTATGCCAATTTTTAGTATGTTGTCAATGTTGAAGCTTTGATTTGCGATGGATAAAATTGAAAACATCTTCTTGATTTATTTAATTAAAGCGAATTTATCTGCCAAAGAATGAAAATTTTATCAATTAATTTTACAATTAAATCACTTGGAACCAACTTTTTCTACTAACCAGTAATAATAGCTCATTTCCTTTAAGACTGAGGTATATGAAACCAAATTGAGAGAAAATTGGAATGATTTTCTTAACCTTGTATTTGATTACGTAATGCTTGGGCAGCAACTTGCTAAATTTAGTCTCTCAAAATTTTTACAATGTTATTTTTTTCTACTCTTTCTTTTTATGTTTTTTTTCCGGAATTTATGTATGATCCATCCAAAAACTAACTTTTTTTAATAAAAGTCTTCTAACAAGGGATATGACTATAGTACATCATCATATCAATAATATATTAATGTACTACTAAATCTAATCGTTAATATATCATCATGTGAAAATGACTTAGAAAAATAAATTTGATATATAATTAGATTTGATTGCACATTGGTACATCTTAATTATTATCTTATATGTTGTGTATGGAGAGATTATAATTTGAAAATTTTACTTGCAAATCTTAATTTAGGTTTTGTTTGGAGCAAGTAGCTAATTTAATAGTTAATAACTAATAAGTTAAATAAATGAACTAGAAGTGTTTGATAAAACTAATTATTATATTAGCTGAAAAATATAAAATAATATAAGAGATTTTGTTGACATAAATAGGTATATAAATTGAATTAATTCATATTTATTTTATTACCAAATTATATTAATACAATTAAGATATTTAAAATAAAAATATAATTATTTTTATGACATTTATATTTATTTACTTACTTATTATTTAAAAAATAATGTAATTATCTAAAATTTAATTAATGGAAAATAGAAGTTTTAATCACTATAGTTTTACTAAATTTATAATTTCATCCTTATAATTTTAATTTGTGTAATTAAGCCTTAAAATTTCAAATAAATTTTAATTAACTCCTCTCTCTTAACTTATGTTAAATCTAATTAACAAAATCCTACATATCCATGTTTTATCTTTATTTAATTATCAAAATTCATCCGTTGCCACTAAAATCACCTTCCATTAAAATTAAAACACATTTAATTTCCATTAAAAATCAGGTAATAAGTATTAAAATGAAATGGTTAAAAGTTAAAACCTTATAAACCAATCTTACTAATATTGTAAAATTAAAGTTTAGAAAAACCAAGGGATCAATGAATTTGGAATAAAAGTGTTTTAATTTTGATGAGGGATGATTTTAATAGGAATAAATAAATTTAGATGATTAAATAAAAATAAAAAATTAGCATGTAAAATTTAATTGATGCATAGAATAGCACATAAAATTCCATTAATTAGAATTGACAATAATTAATAATGAGGATTTAATTATAAATTATTTAAAATTTTTGGATTTAATTACATAAATTAAAATTATAAGAATGAAATTGCAAATTTAATAAAAAAAATGTAAGGATTAAATTTCTATTTTCTTCAAAAAAATTAAAAAATGATCAACTATAAATTATATTGTGAAACTTATCAAATTACATCTTATTTTTTATGTATAACTACTTTTATTATATAGATGAATGAAATTTATCAAATTGCATCTTATTTTTTTCATATGACTACTCTTATTATATAAATAAATGAAATTCAACGATTTAGATTAATGATGCATCATAGTCATTACTTAATTGAAAATTTTTTTTTACTCAATACTTTATAATTTTAACTTTTATTTTGTGTACTCCTTTTGTTCATTTTTATTTATTGTATTTTGAAGAAAAATTTTGTTCCTTTTTATCTGTCGTATTTTGAAGAAAATTTTTATTCATTTTTATCTGTTACTTTAGAATTTTTCAAAGTATTAAATATTCTTTTTTCAAATTTATCATTCTCTTTTATTAATAAATACTTTATTATTCTACACTATTAGTCAACTTGTATTTATTTTTTTATATTTTTTCTCTATTTTTAATTATCTTGAATTTTACGCACAAAGGATTATTTTATAAAACTCATTAAAAATAAATAAATTTAACTACTTTCTTAATATATGTGAAATCAGTTAATGGCGATAAATAAATAGGAACGGAGGGAGTATGACATTAGAAATCAAATTCAACTTCTTCTCTAATTCATTAATTGAACTATTTAAGCCACTCACGCATGACGCATTGCAAAAATATCTGAAGATTTTAAATTCAATCGTAACCTACCAATTGTCTATTAAGGGTCACGAGAAACTGAACTTAAGTTTGTGTAGCAATCAAATCCGACATCATAAATTCTTCCCCATGGAGCAATCAATTCATTAAATAAAGAAAACTATTAACCCATAGAGTTGCCCCCATTATCCAGAAAAATCATCCGAATCATCGCTTTCTCTAAGGTACCAGATTGTAACAATACAACCACATTTCAGTCTATTCCAACTTCGAAAGTGATGTATGGCTCAACTAAATGGGATTGTTATTGTGATGGCAATGATACCCTAATCCTAATGGGGGAAAATCTTTAAATCTTGCGAAATATTAAAATTTTTTATATTACTTCTTATTATTTATTAATAAATTAAAAAATTATTTCTTTAATTTTAAATATTATTTAATTTTTATATTAAATTAAATTTATTAATTTATTAAAAAATTATAAAATAGTATTAAATTTTCAACATTACGACTTGGGACTAAAGATTTTTCCGTGGTTGCTTTTGAGAAGATGGGCAGGTTCTTGCACCCACATTGCATATGAAAATGCCAGTGCCTTTTTTAATCTTTTTTGTGAGTCAGACTGAATCGGCAAGGGACCAGTAAATTGAGAACCAAAAGCTCAAAAGGCAAATAATTAAAATACCCCACTTTGACTTTGGGTACCTTGATTTACACAGTTACATACCCATCAACTTTTTTTTTATTTTTTTGCTTTTAATTTATTTCTTGTGCCCGTTTTAAAGTGATCATTAGTGAGATAATTAGTTTGATTGGATGCGGAGAAAAAGCTATGTTGTTGAACAGCCTACCCACTTGATGATAGATGACATTAGTGAGAAATGGCTAAGCTTTCAATGACGAATGCGTTATTTGGAAACATTTTCTCTGTTCATTTAAAATAGAAATTATTATTCATCATAATATGTAGTCATTTCAAAGGAAACTAATTTCAAAAAATGATAATTTTAATTTATTTACAAATATAATTAATTTAATTTAAATATAAAATTTAATGATTCAATGGCAAATAGATTAATAATATGATTATAGTAAAATGATTTTTTTACTTTCTATCTGAATAATTTAATATCTAATAGGTTATACTAAGTTCCAATCAATTCCAATTCAAATCAAATTGAATCTTTTTTAAATAACAAAATTCTTCCAACAATAATTTTTTTTTTATAAATTTTAAATTTGAAAAATTTTCCAACCACTTGAATCAATTATAATTAATGAAATAATTCAAATGTAGCCCTCTCTTAGATGGCTAAGGTCGTGTAGTATCTAGAGGAGGAATTTGATCTCCCCAACACCCCTTTCCAATATAAAATTCCCTTATACAAAAAAAAAAAAATTGATATTATATGATATAATAACTATAAAAATTCCTTGTGCAGAACGTTGAATATTCCTTATAAAGAAGGAGGTAATCACTAAATGTATTTTTTACGGCATAAAATAAATTCTAACCAAATTTATAAAATTTGCGTGAAACGAATTGAACTTTAAGAATGCTAAAGTGGTATGTTTTTTATTCACATGCATTGAGCTTAACAAAATCATTTATCAACTATCACCCGATTATGTTACTCAGATAATAAAATAAAATTATCATCTTGAATTAATATTTAGTGAAAAGAAACATAAAGTTATAGTTAAATGGAAATATCTCAATTATCTATTCTACTAACTGGCAAATCCAAACCACGTTTGATTAATTTTTCAATGGCTTCACGAGTGCTGACCCCAACAACCTATTAAGGATAAAAGGATATCAAGGTGAAAATATAATGATAGATTTTTCCAAATGCCACAGCTTATTCTAAGTCATTCACAGACATATAAGAGAGTATAAAAAAAGAAGTGAAAACTAGAGAATCAAGATAAGAATTATCCCTAAGGAAATTAGAAACCCTAGGAGTATTACATTGAAGATATTATATTCCCCTTCGAACCTGTTCTGTAGTAAAGTGATATTTATTTTATCGAAAAATAGTTTTTATTAAAAAATTTATTTCTTATATATATTATATATTTTGATTAAAAAATTATGATATATAATATTAAGGTATTTAAGAAATAGTTTCTTATTTAAAATAAAAATATCATTTTTATCACATTCTTTCATATCTAATATTAAAGAAATATAACATAGAACATTTATTCTATCTTAATATCTTTGAAAATATTTCACCAAAAACCAACGCACCCTAAAGGCACAAAATATTATGTTAATCCCGATTTGGGATAATGAAAAGACTGGGATTTGATGTTCAATTTTAATCTTACTTTCACAAATGAGAGGCAGATTATGTATGCTTATCCGATGTATAATTTTTCTGTTTTGGGTCACTTGGGCCTGATTGGCACTCCCTGCGCTTGGCATATAATTAACAGGTGGTCATATACTTTGTTTGGGCTTAGAGAGGACTGTCCCTAAAGATCAGTGATGACCAAAATCTTATGCCAAATGGCTGAAGAGGTAATGCCATTGACCTTTCGACCCCAAACAAGGAGGCCATAAAACTCAGAGAGTAGCATCGTTAAAAGAGCCAGTCCGGCCATTCTCGAACCAGTTCATATGGGCCAAACTTAAATAGATGGAATTGGCCCACGTATTTTGCAGGCTGCAAAATTAAATATCTTAATTTTAAATTGTGCACCAATTCCTGGATAAACGGATCAGCCATAAATTTTTTTTAAAAGTATTTTAGCTTATTATTTCAATAATAGCAGGTGGATTTTCAAAATATTATAGGTCTAGTAAATTATTGGGAGAAATTTATTATTTATTATTTTCCTTCTAAATAGGGATGTAAAACGGACGGATCAGACCGGATACGGACCGGTCCGTTTTAGCCTGATCCGTTTTATCCGTTAAAAAAATGGACTAAATGTAAAAAGTTCATATCCGGTCCGTATCTTTAAGGATACTAGATCGGTCTGCGGATTTTAACTGTAAGTCCGCAGACCGGTCCGTATCTGCTCAGTCCGTGCGGATTTTAGTTCGTCCGGACTGGTCTGTATTACCCGTAAAAAAAACGGACCAAATTTTAGATGGTCCAAATCCGTAAAAACTCGTAAAATCTGCGGACCGATCCGCAAACTTCGATCCGTTTTACACCCCTACTTCTAAATAATGATTAGTCTCATAGTATTTTAAAGCATTACATATATAACCATAAATAAGTTATGACACTTTCAATATTCGTATACATTATCTTTTGTGTGTGTGCATATATATTATAACATACCCATGAAACAGAAAAATCATCCACAAATAATTCATAACACAAGATGATTGAATTCGTTCATACAAATTGAATTAATTTAGATGCACATTTAAATAGATTGTCATTTTAGAGGCTCTAACCCATAGAAAATCCATAAATAAACTAGCTAGGGAATGTGATTGTTTCAAAAACTTAAGAGAGTATTTGTATAGTTTGTTTACTATGATAAAATAAAATAAAATGGAATGGAAAAGAATAAAAAAAAATTATTTGGTGGATGATATAAAATGATAATATCTATTCCATTAAATTATAAAATTTTCATTTCACAATAAAAGTGATGAAATGGTAATTTTATCATTTTTAGATGAATTCTTTACACTTTTATCTCTCATATTTTTCATATATTTATTAATAAATATTAAAGTAACATATATTTTTTAATATTATATTATTAAAATATTCTAGTAGTTATATTTTTAATAATAATATTTAAAATAGAATACTTTTTATTCTTTATAAGAATTATTTAATAGAAAATTCTTCATAAATTAAAATTTTTTCTTTTACTGTATAAAATTTTGTGTTAATTATAATTTTGATAATTAAATTTAAAATATAATATTTTTAATTATTGATTATATCATGTAATTTTTTATTTAACATATATTATTTTATTTTTAATATACATGTTCAACTACAAATTATGTATATGTTTAGTTATAAATAAAAAAAAATAACATGATTGATTATATGAATATAATTTCAATTGTAAGCTTATTTTTTATTTTTAAGAGCATTATTATTATTATTGATTCATTTTTTTTCATTTCATTTCTTCAATATTTATTGCACCAAACATGATTATATAATATAATATAATTCCATTTCTAACTATATCAAATATAATTATAGAATAATTATTTCATTTCTTTTTTTTTCATTTTATTGTATAAAAAACAACAATAATCATATCCTACAACTTGTATCCATATTATGGTTCCATTTTATGAAACAAATAAGTTAACTTATAACTTATTATTATAAGCTAACTCTTAGAGTCATTTCACACACTAATTTATCAAAAAAAATAAATTCTAATTTGATAAATTATCTTGAGTAACTTATAGGTTATAAACTATTACTTTTTCAAATTTTTTTAAATCTATTCTTTTTTTTATTAATTTACAATTTATACCTTCCATAATATAAACCTAAATATTATTTATTTTATAAAATATAATTAATTAAATATTATATATTTATTTTTAAATATATTAATTGTGTTAATATAATTAAATCTTTAGATAAATATAAATTATTTTAATTATATATCTATATCTATTAATATGTACTTTTATATTATTTTACAATTTCAATAATTAATTTTATGAAATATTTTTTACACAATTAATTAACTTATTAATTATAAATTGTCAACTATCAACTAATTTATTAGTTACTAATTAACTCATCAGTTATCAACTAATTTATCGATTATTTGCATGAAATATAACTTATATCATTTCACATTAAATAAAAACATAACAATAGTTTGATTGTAAAAACAATTAAAATACGAAACGTTAATATATTTGATGTGATATGATATAACAATGGACAAAAACTGACCCGTGAAATGTTGAATTAGCCTTTTTCAGAAGGAATATTTGGATGGAAAACCAGGAAATTTTTATATTGAATTGCGAATTAGCATTAACACTCTTGATCTTAATGAGGTAATTTGCAATTTTATCGTAAAATGATTTGAGACAAGTTCTATTGCAGGAAACATTGTTGGGACAAGCTAGTTAAACTTTGCAAACCGAAGAAACACTCATCCGAGTTTTTATACCTCAATCGTGATTCGGACAAAATGCAGTCTCGAGTCGGTGAAAATCGAAATTAACATGAAAATCCAGTTATTTGAATCCTGGTCAAGAACAATTCTGTAATTCGTGTTAAGAGTTAGTCCGAATTCAACCGATAAAAATCGAAACTAACACAAATTTAATTATTCAAATCGGTTTGGTCGGTTCAACCAAAACCCAAGACAGGAAGCTATTCGGAACAACTCTATAATCCGTCTTTAGGAATTAGCTCGGATTCAATCGGAGGAAACTGAAATTAACCCAAAAATCAGAGGAAAATTGGTGACCCAATCACCTAAGCCGGACCAATCCTTCTATTTACAAAATTATATTCACAAGTTGAAACAAAGGGAGGGGCCGAAACCTAGTAATGCTTGGCCACTGCACCAACACATCTCTTTAGTTTATATTATATAGTGCGTAAAATTTAAATGTAATAGAAAAGCTTCTTATATTTTAGAATAAAAGAATTACATTTCACTCACGTAAGGTTTCATTTTTTTTTTATTTTATCAACCTATAATTTTGAAAGGTAAAAATTATTTACCTATAGTTTCAACCCTCAACATTTTGTTCACCAAAATTATTTTCCATCAAAAAAATTAGTGCAAATAATGTTATTTTGAGTTTCATAACATAAAAATAAACAAAAGCAAATTAAATTTAATACATCCAATTTAATGGATTTTATTTTTCTTTTAACTTTGAATTTATATTTAAGTAATAGTATTTTTAAAATACGACAACTATAGTAAATTATTTCTTCGTGAAATTAGACATAGAATCTATTAAAATTATGTGGATTTAATTAATTTTTTTTAAGAAAGTGGATTTTGTATAAAATAGTTTATATATCAAATGAACTATAGGAGGCTTTGGTTAAATTGCAATAGTAGCAAAAGGTTTGATAGATGATTGGGGTAATTTTTGTCCCCCTGCTTCAAAAATCTTGCATAATATCTCACAATTATTGATAACTTTAATTAATCTTTCTTTTAACTATCCAAAACTTTGATCAGCATAAGCATATAATAAATTTAGTCAAATATAATCTAAAGTTAAAGGAGAAATAAAATTTATTAGGTTGGATATATTAAACCTAATAAATTTTGCTTCTATGTATTTTCATATTATAATAGTTAAAACAATATCATTTTGATTTCTATTATTTTTTAATAGAAAATAATTCAAGTAGATAAAATACTAATATTTAAAATTATAGATGAATACTTGCAACTTTTAAAATCATAGACAAGTAAAGTGAAAAAGGGTAAAATCTTAAGTGAGTAAAATGTAATATATCCTTTAGAGTATTACACAATTATCATGCACATAATATGTTATTGCATTTTTACTGAATATATTTAGATATTACATTATTTATTATTGTTTACACATATATTTATTGTTTTTATATACACAACTTCAATGTTTATTTGTTGTACATTTATATTTCCTTCATTCTTTTTTTATTAATCCTTTAAGATAAATATACAAGGATCAAGAAAAAGAATAAATAATATTAATTTAAAAAAATAATTGCAATATATAAATTTATCCTTTACCAAAATTAATTAATATATAAACTTATTGAGTATTTATTAAGATAACAAGAGTAATATTTAAAAAGAAGAAGATAATGAATGTATCCTTAATTATATAAAATAATGAGTAAATAAATAAAAATTTTAAATAACAAATAAAAAATTAAGAAAGTACTCACTAAATACCTTTATTTAATTTTTTGTATTTACATATAAAAATATAAAAATTAATTTATACATATAAATAATATATTAACTAGTTGAATCATGAATCGGTCTAACCTTCATTGGATGGTACTTTCAAATCAATGATCAAGGTGAATTTTAAAACGTTGTGCTGGAATAACCTAAATAAAATAAAATAAATAAAATATAAGATAAATATAATATCATGTAGTAGGTCGACCATTCCCAAAATTGTTGCGAAGAAATGTCGTGAGACCAAGGTTTTTTCAATTTTTCAAGAAGATATTTTGGGTTTTCAGCGTAACAATTTTAATGCTTTTAAACCAGACTAATTTTAGGTGAATTAATGGACAGGATTTTAAATGAGAACTCTTATTTGAAAAGGAGAAATTCTGTAATATTATATTTGAATAGAGTATTAAGAGAAAGAATTTTATTTTGCAAAGGGATTCAAACTGTTACATTGTAAAAATTTTATTTAGATAATTGATATGAAAAATTTTAAAATACCAAATATTTCAATTAAAATTTTTAATTGTATAAAATGAGGAATTTAATATTCAACCTCAAGATGTGAAATTAGAAATTCCCTGCTCGTTGCGGCCCCGTATCTGCCTTAGCCATTTGCATCGCATAACCTTTGTTTCACTGTTTCTCATTTTTCTATTTCTTCTTTTTTAATATGATATATTTTTTATTTGAAAGAAATTTATACATTAATGTTAAAATGATTTTAATTTTTAAAAATTAGTCATAACATTATATGTAACCTTATTTTAAAAGTGACAGAAAAATTAATAATATAAAAATAAAATAATCAATTCAAAAACAATTAAAATAATTTTTAAATTAATAAAATATTAAAGAGAAAAATACATTGGCCTTCTTTGAATTTTAGTAAAATTATACAAATCTCCCCTCCAATTTTAAAATCAACACAGTCCTCTGTTGAAATATAAAATAATACTATATTTAAATCTAAATTTAAATTTCATTTCAATAAAACGATGAGTAAAGATTATTATATATTCAAATCAAACAATACATAATAATTAAAATAATTTTTCATCAAATTTATACTTTGGTATCTATGACACTCAAATTAAAATTTAACTTTTTTATTAGTTAATTTAAACTTAACTAAAGTATTTTTTAATAAAAATTACTTAGAATACATTAATCAAAATATATTATTTGATTTGAATATAAAATTATATTTTTTATTATTTTATGGAAGAAAAGTTTAAATTTGAGTTTAAAATAGCATTATTTTATTTTTAAGAAAGTTTGTGTAAATTTTAAAATTAAATGAGATATTCATGTAATTTTACCCACACATCTAACGTATCATATTTAAATAATATCTTACTTAAAATATTTAGGCTTCATTTCGCATAAATAACTTATAAATTAATTGATATTTGATAACTTATAATTAATAGTTGATAACTGATAGTTGATAAATTAATTAAAGTATTTTATAAAATTAGTTGTTGAATTAGTTGAAATTATAAAATAACAAAAAAGGAAACATTAATAACGATATATATATATTAAAATAATATATATTTATCTAAAAATTAAATTATATTGACGTAATTAAAAATTTTAAAATAACATTATAATTTTTAATATTTAATTAATTATATTTTATAAACTTATATATTTATTTACTTCTATAATTTTTATTCTATTATTTATTATAAAATTATAATTATTTAAAATATAATTAATTATATTTTATAAAAATTATTTTAATTTATATTATAAAAGGTGTGGTTTGTAAATTAATAAAAAGAATAAAGATAGATTTGAAAATAATTTAAAAAAATAGTAACTTATAAGTTAGTAGAAATATTTTTAAAAGTTAGTTTATAACTTATTAATCAGGTTAATAAGTTATAAATTGAATTATTTATTACGTGAAACGGATCTTTAATGTATGGAATGAATCAATTTGTGTGCACGCACATTTCTACTGGGTATACTCCAATATTGGATTTGTGCCTAACCAAAAAATTTTCTGATAATTAAATTATGGTAATTTTCTTTTTAATTTAACAAAAAAACGAGAATGACCGGTATAAGTTTTCACCAATCAGCCGTAAGAGCTCTTATGAAATGAAGGAAAAGAATTCGATTTATTACTTATCAAACACGCAAAATAAGTTCCCAATTATAAAACCTTCAATTGGCAGACCAACCTCTCGGACATATTTACATAAATAAAAAAATAAGTTAGAAAATATTTAGAACTTATTCTTTTTTTTATTTTCAAAATAAGAATTTAAAAATAATTTTTAAAAATAAAATTTAAAAACATGCTTGCAAACAATTTTTTTTTCACAATTGAAAACTATCTTTAAAAATAGAATCTGAATAAACCCTAACTTTTTCTATTAATCGAAAATAAGAACATATGTAATATATTATAGTTGAAGTATATAAAATTTCATTAATTCTAACATAAAGCAATAAGCTGAAACCAACAGGTTGATGCTAGTGGAAAAATTTTATTATATTCCTAGAGTAAGACAGGAGAGATGCAGCGAGAAGGAAGTGTGGGTGGAGCTCACTCTACTCCTTTCTTTTTATCTCTCTCTCCTGGAGGAGTAAGATACTCTGCCTTACTCTAGGAGTATAATAAAATTTTTCAATGCCGGCGTAAGTCTACGCTGCAAGGTCACTGTGACATTTGAGAGTAAATAAAATATGTTTGTAAGAACAGAACCTAGATAAAACTTGCGACTAAGTACGAGGAATAAAATTATAAATTCTTTCTTTATCCAAAATATACCTTTTTGCTACTCTGATTCACTTGGCGTCTTGCTGCACGTCTTCTTCCTTCAATCTAGCTCCTCCTTTTAAATTCCTCGCTGCGTTTATACCCGTCCTTGTTTGGTATATTCATCCCTAACTCAGCAGGAGATGTACAATGTACATAGAGATGGCATTGCATCTTCATATTATTCAACCAATCTCTTTGATTCTTACACTCCTTTCAACAGGTAATATTTCCCTTTGCTCTTCTATTTCTAGTCCCACATGGAGAGAAATTTTTACTTTATTTGCTATTTAACCCAACGCTGGAGAGTGTTTTGTTCTGGTGGTAAACTAGACATTGCGAACCGTCATGATATGTTTGGATAGAAAAAATTGAGGGAAAGGAAAGATAAATGGTAAATTATAACCTTCTTCTTAGAAGATTTGATCGGAAAGGATTAAAAGTTTATGATCAATTTTTTGAAATTTTTTAAAAAAATTTTCACATTTAACTATTTTGTCTCTTTTTAATTTAGAAAATTTTTTAAAGAAAAATCATGATTTAATCATCCATTTTCTTCCACTCTCTTCACTTCTTTTTCCTTTTGAACTCCGAAACATACCGCTAATATACATGTTGACTAAACATTAATTATATATCACATGTTACCACATAACCAATCAAGTCTATTGAAATATCCGGTGTGTATAATAGAAGACATTTAGCATGGCGGAACATCATTTAAGGTTACTTCGTCGGACTTTTCGTCTTTGGATTCGAAGTCAGGATCGTACTTACGTGATAAATGGTTTGTCAAGTGATTCTAATAGTCCTATATTAATTTGCAATGTGAAAATCACGAGGGGAAACCATGTATAAAGAGCATTCCTCCATTCTATTACTCTATTCGAGTCTCTGATTATGATTATTGGATGAGTTTTATATTTGAAGGTTTAGTAAGTGCAACAATATAAACCCCAACTCCAATACCATTCCGAGTCATCCATTTTTGTTAAAATTGAAATTCCTTTTTTGCTAATTGTTTTCCATTAATCCTCATTTCTTGCACTACTGATTTTGGTTTAAAATACAATGCAAAAACAGGACAAAAATTGTGCGAGTCAGCTACAGTTTTCACCATAATGAACAACTGCAAAGAAACAATCTGGCCGGGGGTGACGCCGGGAGACCACTTCGACGACGTAGGCTTTGGCTTAAAACCCAGCCAATCCGTCGTCTTCACCGCCCCCGTCGGCTGGTCCGGCCGAATATGGGCTCGAACCGGCTGCAGCTTCGACAAAAAGGGCAACGGTTTATGCCAAACCGGATCCTGCGGCTCTTCTTTGAAATGCTCAGCCTCCGGAAAGCCGCCGCTGCAGAATTCACACTCGCAGATATTGATTACTACGATGTCAGCCGCGTTGATGGCTTCAATGTGCCAATTGTTATTATCCCAATAAATGGCAAAGGCAATTGTACTGTTGCCGACCGGGACACCGACCTGAGGCGGACGGAAGGGTGGTGAGCTGCCGGAGCGCGGGCGATGTGTTTAATGCGGATGAATATTGCTGCAGAGGGATTTTTGCGAATTCGGAGACGTGTAAAGCTACGTTTTATCCAAAGAAGTTTAAGCAGGCATGCCCATATGTGATGATCCTACTAGTATTTTTACTTGTGCCGGGACTAATTATGTAATAGCCTTCTGTTCTTCCAGGTTTGCATCTTCAAGTTTTGATCCTTTAAGGCTCTTGGTAGAAAAATATGAGGAACCTCTAAGTTGCAGTCAACTATTGTTGTGCACTAACTTCCTAATTACAGTCTTATTCGCCAACTACCAAATTTATTTACTAATCACTAGTAACTAATTGTGGTTTAGAACTATGAGTCCACCTTTTTTTTTCTTCTGTTTAAATCTCACGGTGGGTTAAAAATGTTAATGAGCGAAGTTATGGGCAGAGAATTAAGATATCAATATTCAACTTCATTTTAAAATATTCTGCCCTTGCATAGGTAAAGTTTTTAATATCCATCTCCTTCCTCGTCAAATATCTAAATCTTCATACTTGATTATATTTTTTATTTATTTAAATAATACATATTTATTTATTTTTCAAATTTTTTAATGAAAATTAAATATATTTAATTATTTTTATTCTATTTATCTAATTATAATTTATTCATATCATATTATATTTATCATATTTATTTATATCTTATTATTTTCTAATAAATAATAATTACTTAAAAATTTTAACAACTAATATAATATAGAATGATATGAATTCTTTTATTATAGTTTATCTTTAAAAAAATTTTATATTTAAATTAACTAATTATATATAATTTTTATTTTTATTATATAATTAAATTTATATATAAATATATATTATTTAATTATACATTATATTATATAATATGAGTATAGGAAAGGTTGGGTAATATAATTTCCATACCTACACTGATAAAATCCTTACCAAAATTCTTTCACGTATACTCAAATCCATTTTCAAAATCTCATATTTGTACTTAAATAGGTAAAAAAAAATAAAAGCACTTATTAGATATATTTCAAATTACCATCCCTAAGGCAGTCAAACACATGTCATAATCCGATTTAAATCATACATGTTAAAATCTAACTCATATACATAATAAGTTAAAGTTACTCCTAACATAAAACTTCAAAATATTGGTAGTTAAGTTTTGCACATGGAACTTACTTAGATACTACACAAAAAGTAGTGCAATTGAGGGCACCAAATGCAGGCTATTTACTTTTTGTGAATTCACTACCTGCCATTATAATGGGTGGACTGAATTTAGTGCCATCAATAACATTATTTTTATGAGAATTGAAAATTTTCTTCTACATATAAAAAAAGTCATATATTTTATTCCGATACCATGATTTTGGTATTTTGATATATACAATATTAAGCTCAACTAGAATTTTTTTTGAAATTGTTAAATTAATTGGTGCTTGGTTTTGAAAATTGACAAAATAGTTGATGTTATTGTGATATTGATCAGGAAGCAGCTGGCGTGCACTTACCATGACAATAGGCTGCACTGCAGTGGATCGGAAGAACTAAATTCATTGATAGGAAGCTGGTTGATCGCAATGCTCATGGGATTTTCTATGCTTAGTTCTTGGATGGCATTTTAGTTCTTTCTGGACATCAATTTCACAAAGTCCAATTCGTTTATATTTGATTGATCATTCTTTTATTGAGCATAGAAATTTGAGAAGTTTTCAAAGGTTACTTCTTTGTTGTTTAAGCTGTCCAGCGGTTATTTTAACAGTTAATACAGATTCCTTTCCTTCAATTCAATTGAAGCCCTCACTCGTTTGTATTATTTTGGACTTTTCATTCTTTATTAAGACGTAACTTCGTGGATGATACAAAGAAATATTTACATTTATTTTCATCTAATTGAAAGATAAAATTAAATTAATTCTATACAATCATTTATTTATGTATTGTCATATTAATAAAAAATTATTAAATATTATTAAAAAATTTTAATTACTATTTTTTAATGCATCTTCTTCTCATTCATGAATAATGTATAACATTGGATTAAATTTAATGTCTAAGAAGAAATAAATTGTCAGTTTATCCTCAACGTGTTGCTTTTGTGGTAATTACAAAATTAACTCATGAACAACTGATTTTTTTTTAATTTTACTTAAATGTAATTTTAGTTTTGTAAAATATAAATTATTTGATTTTTAAATCCTTGTTATTTAAAATAATTTATTTCAACTCCTCTAAAAATTTAATTGAATCGAGTCTAGTTTCTTTGTTAACCTACCTTCCACTGACTAACCAAACTAGTGATGTTGTTTTTGTTTTTCATTCTTTTCCAACCCCCATTCTGTCCGGCTATTTTGAGACATTGCCGAAGTAGCTAGCAGTTTTACAGACTGTGCAACAAAGAGTATTGCTTTCAGCGATATGTTTTCATATTTTAAGCACCTTTCCAACTTGCCATAGAGACCTGCAAGTAATCCTACGAGATTGACAAGTAAGATTCTATTTTTTTTTTGGTTAATCTTATTGAATTTTAATAAATCAGTAATTTTTAATTTTACGATACCTTAAAATTTTAATATTATTTTTATTATATTTTAATTTTAATAAATCAATAATTATAAAATTATAAATAAGTGATTCTTAAAATTAAATAGTAGTTTTTAAATTATTATAAAATAATAGAAAGTAATACTATAAATACATGAAACCTTTCCGCGTCGAGCAGGTGAAATCGGAGAAGATCTTGCCGAGAGTGGATTTGACAATTTGGGTTTTGAATCAAATTATTGGATCCAATTTTATTGACCATAGCTTTGAAATTTCCGGTGGGGGGTGTTTAAAAAAAAATGAGTGCATGAACCATAAGGGTGTGAGTAAATGAAATTTTAAATTTAATTTTTTATAAAAATAAAATAATATTCTGATTTTAAATTTTGTTATTAAAAATGTAATTAATAATATATATTAATAAAAATATCAAAAATTAATATTATTTAATTAATTATTAATAAAAGATAATGTTAAAATATATGAAAAAGTGAGGAAGAAGGTGAGAATGACAATTTCACCCATAGTGTAGAGGTGCCCTTAATTATTTTATTTATTTGGATACAAACACATGATCTTAAAAATGAATATAAGTACAAATAAGAAGACTTTTGTAAACATTTTATCAAACAAGTAATGGTATGGGTAAGAGGATTATATTGCCCAACTTTGTCCATACTCATATTATATAATATATAACAATATATATTTTATATGTAAATTTAATTATCTAATAAAAAATTAAAACTATGTATATAAGTAGTTAATTTAAATATAATTTTTAAAGATAAATTTTATTAATAGAATTCATGTTATTCCTTAATGTATTATTATTACTAAAATTTTCAAGTAACTATTATTTTATTAAAAATAATAAAATATAGATAAATATAATAAAATATAGATAAATTATAATGAAATAAATAGGATACCTATATTTTTATTAAAAAATTATAATAAGGTATAAATAAATATGCATCTCGAATATTTAACTACAATAGAAATAGATATTGAAAATTTTATCTATGCGAGTATATAAAAGTCAAAGTCAGTAGGAGTGATCATCGGTTGATTAATGACAGTTAAGATTGATTTTTAAATCGACTGTTCTTAATTGAAATGTAATTTTTTTAACTAACCAAAGCCGATTGCATAACCTTAACTGAATTTAATCAATAAATTCGATTTCAGCTGGTTAAGTTCAGTTTAAGTCAATTTAAAATCTGAAAAAAAAATTCAAAAATGCTTAAATAAATTAATTTAAAGGTTAAAATTAATTTATAAATACACGTTAATATCATAATTCCATTAATATAACTATAATAAGAAGCAATCAAGTATTAAATTATAAAAATGATAAATAAAATTTTATATACAAAATTTTAAATAAAAAATTAATATAAATTTTAGTTAGTGTCAGTTAAGTTCTGTTAATTGTAGGTTGTGGTTAAGAATTTTCACCCGCAATTAATCAACCACCTAAAATTTATAAATTTTTTTCTTTATTTTTAACCAATAATAATATATTAACCACTCTTAACTAAGTAATTTTGGATTCGATCAGCTGGTTAAGAGTGGTTTGAAAATATTTAATCACCTCTACAAGTAAGTTAGATCAAGTTAGATTTTGCTTAAAATATGCTAAACTTACATTAAAAAAAATTGACTCTTAGCCTGATTTATAAATCTGTGATAAGCTTAAAATTTGGTTTGGCATGGTTCATTCATAATTTTTTCAAGACTTGGCATGGCCTATTAACCTATATGGACCTATTAATAATTAGTAGATATTCTTCAAAAATATTATTAGGAGAAGAATTAAGTTAAGTCAAATTGAGTTTTATTATTATTAACATAACTCAACTAACATAAAAAGTTATTCGAATTCCAACTAATGATAATATTTCAATTCTAACATGATGAAATTTGCAAATAATGTTATACGTTACTTTTTTTATTTTCAACTTACATCATTTTTAACTTATGTCCAAGGTGTAAGTTTCTACGTCTATTAATACCAAAAATCAATATCCAAGTTTATATCAGATATTGGTTAAGTAAAAGATACCGCAATCTATAATACAATGACATCTCTCCATTTAGTAATATTTAATATCAATTATGAAACAAAAATTGACGTCATAATAGACAGTGTCATTTATTAAAAAAAATAAATTTCTTTTGTCTGTGCTATATTTTACATAACCATTTCATTACAAACTTAGAACTTTTATAAATCATGCTACAATAGGCAAATACAACAAACATGTATATTAGAAAAAAATTGATTCAATTATACATGTCGTATGTACCAAACTAAAACCCAAAACACAATTGAAATCAATAATATTAAATTCTTTTTTGCATTAAGAAATTTTTCTTATACAATTAAATGGATAAAAATAATGGCAAATTAAATGTACATGAAACAAATGAGAAATAAGACATCTAATATCAAGAACATGATATAAATGAAAAGGA
This sequence comes from Sindora glabra, assembly GCA_020226215.1. NCBI lineage: Eukaryota > Viridiplantae > Streptophyta > Magnoliopsida > Fabales > Fabaceae > Sindora > Sindora glabra. The sequence goes on along the minus strand of CM035227.1, from coordinate 42,775,921 downwards.
AAATGAGTTATCTGTATTTAGAATTCTTTTAATGTAAGTTTTAATTAATGGTTGAATGGTTAACAATGTCAATTTAATAAAAATAATCAATGTGATTTTTCATTTTTTATTGTAAAATAATCAATGCTTGAATATAAGAAATATAGTTTAATATGTTAACTATTATAATAAGTAGACATCATAACATAATGACATCTATTTTAAGAAAGAAATTGACATGGTCTATCTATCTTTTACTACAAAACATCGAAATATTTGAAATTTTAAATGAAAAATGACAACCAGAAAAGAATTATGTTTAAATTGAATAGACATAGAGTTATTTTTATCTTATTTTGCAAAAATTAATAACCAAAAAAAGATCAAATAGAATTTCTAGACATTTACACACCAAACAAATCATTATATTGAAAATTTTTCAACTTTAAATTAAAGATGATAACCTAAAAGGATCAAACAAAACAAGTTATCTTTAAATATTTAAATGGAAAGAGTTTTATTTTTTAATTTTTCTTTATACATTGAAATCGTTATCTATTCAAAATAGATAGCTTTAAATGTTAAAAATTGAAAGTTATCCAAACATAGAAAACAAGCATAAATTATAGAAAATTGAAAGCAAATAAAGAAATACATGAGAAAATAAAGAATTGTGAAATTATAATTTTATTTATTTCCATATACATCATTACATCAAAAAATATAGTAAACAATTGACTTTCATTACATATATATCATTATATCATCAATAAATATACTAAAATACTAATATAATAAACAACCAATTCTCTATACTTGAAGGCTTTTAAGTTAGAGGGTTAATTATATACCATATATACAATTTGGTAATGCTAAGAAGAGCTTTTTCCACTTGCATGGAGAAACTAGGGTGAAGGGAGACTCTCATCTTGGCAATAACAAATACACTAATCTTTAACATATTCTTCACTATCAATTCTCTTTTATTGAATATTAAATTATTAGTCTAGATGATACATTTGCCTCTATTACTAATGTTAAAATTTGAAACAAATTCAAGGATAGCCCCTCTTTTTTCTCATGAAGCCCGTTTGGAGATGTTGTAAATCTTATAAAAAAAACTTACTTTTCCTTTAATATCTTAGGTTTCACATATTTGTCATTTATCAAAAAATCATACATAATGAAACTTGATATATCAAAAGAAAGGTAAAGCTTTTGATAAGATTTGTAGTTTTCAAAGAAGCTTTGTGAAATGAAATAAGGGCTATCTTTGAATCAAAATAAAATTCTAAAATTTAATAATGGAGGTTAAGACATTATAGATTTATTTCAAATGGAGAATGGTGTAAAATTTATAAGCAATATAGGGATATTATACAAAGGTTATTAGCATATAACTAATGTTTTAAAAATGAACTTTTCATATCAAGCTTGTTGATATACCTTTTGGACATCAATTACTTGAATAACTAACATTGTAAATGTTCTTAATCTCCTAAAACCTTATAAATGTTGTAATATGGTTTATATAAGCTAACTGTTAATATTACAACTTCATTTATGAGTGCTATAATGTGATTCAAATGAGTTGACTATTAACATTACAAATTTGTAAATATAAATATTAATTAGTTTTAGATAATCTTTAGACATAAGTTCTTGAATGCAATCACCTTTAATACTTTATAGTTTGCAAAGGGTAGAACAACAAGCTCTGGAAGAAATGAGAAAGGTCAAAGGTAAAAAATGAGAATAAGATGGGTTTTTTAAAGGAAGTAATCACCAGGATCATAAATGCTCTTTAAAAGGGATTATGATAAAAAGTGGCTAGATATGATGGATTGGCATTGGGAAATGGTGAAACTTTCAAAATTCTTGTAGTTACATAATGGGCCAAGCCTACAAATATGATAACTAGTTCAAAAGTGAAACACTCCAAAGATACCACGTGTATTAATCAAAGATTTGGTAAAGATACGATTAAAGATTTGATGGAAATACATCCAAAAAGTGAAAAAGAAAGGTTAATGTAACAAGGCAATTCCGTTTGGAAAAAAATTCTTTAGATTCTATTTAACAAGTGAAATACTTCTAATGGTAAAAAAAAAAACATAGGAGAAAGTTTTTTATTACTTTCAACTTTTAGGAGTAAGCATGCCATGCTCATTTATTTCTTTAACTTGGCTAAAAGTCAAAAAGAGACATAAATATTTAGCTTTTCTACAATGTCAAGCTCAAAGCACATAAACTAAAGGACTTCCATTCATCTTTGTTAATATTTTTACCCATGAATAAGAAATAAACTAAAATATGAAGGAATCATTGGTCAAATTGTACTCTATCAAAGATAGAAAAATTTGTATATACCTTCAGCTTGAGGTTTATGTAAAAATGAAGGTAGTAAATTCAATTAAAAAAATAGGCAAAATTAGCTTATTATCTTTATTTTTAAGACCTCCTTAGAAGCATGATTGATTGAAAACTTTTATTAATTATCATTGTATATCTTTGACACTATATTAAGGCCAAAAATATTTGAAATGTGTGACTTGACACCAAGTAAAGGAAAACCAAGATGTCGAGCATGAATCCTTTTAGGTGACTAAACTAAATGAATACTTATTTTTTAGTATAAGATAGTAGACAAGTCAATCACCTATAAGTAGTTGCAACAAAAAAAATATAGACTCATCACATGGATATTATGTGGATGCATGGTGGCCAATCTTAAATTTATTTAAAATATTCTTAGACAAATAGCTATTTAACACAATAGTATAAATAAGATGGCAATAAGAATAGAAGGATCTTTTTGTCAAATTTGCTATAGAAGGCATATATATATATCAATACATTATACATCCAGGTCTTGTAGTACTCTATTGCCATTCCTACTTACTCTATTGCAATTCTTTGTAATCTTTTCGCCAATTCTTTAGTATAAGTGAGGATAGTTTTTAAATTACACCTTTTTTTACATTCATTTAATGTACTTCTCCACAAGAACTCTGCAAAGATTATATTATAGATTACATTTGAATTGTTATTCTCTAGTCAAGTTATGTATTATTTGCATACTTATATAATTATGTCCTTTGATTAATCTCATTTACTACTTCTCTTGTATTATATTAATTATCTTTAGAATTTTGCAACATATCAAAGGAATTTATTGTCTTAAAGGAGGTTAAATCATTTATTGCAATTTTTTATTAAAATAGTCTTCTATTAAATTTGTAATGAAAAAATAGTTTAGATGAATAAAATATTAATAATTAAAATTAAAATTTCATATAAATAAATTGTAATATTTAAAATTATAAATAAGTTAAGTGAAAAGAGTAAAATTACATTAAAAGAAAATGACATCATGTTGGTCGTTTGCTCAAACCATTTGGCCAGCTGAGACGACAATTGCGTTGATAAAACGACAGTCACAAAGTAGCACACAAATTTTTATAGGCATCGCCTTGAAACGTAACGACCCTTACGCACGCGAGGTCGAAAGATGGCGGGTGGTGGAAAGGTCTCCTTCAAAGTCACACTCACCTCCGACCCAAAGCTCCCCTTCAAAGTGTACACGAATTGCATATCCATTTTCTTCTCAGATTTGCTTTCTCTTACAGGATTTTTAGCTTCAGTTCTTTTTCTATTGCTACCCAGAGCCTAAGATTTGGTTTTTCTCAAATTCAGGTTCAGTGTTCCAGAGGCTGCACCTTTCACCGCCGTTCTCAAATTCGCAGCTGAAGAATTTAAAGTGCCTCCCCAAACCAGCGCTATCATTACGAATGGTAATTGTTGTTGTTGAACCAAATAGAATTATTGCTCAGTTTATGGTAGCCAATTTGAGCAAGTTTTGCGGGTTATTTTATACAAGAAAATAAAATTCACACAAAATTATATCGATTCGAAATTGTGCTTTGATTTAATGGTTTCATGGTGCGCAGATGGCATGGTGCCTTAGATATTATTTCAACTGGAATTTGTGTTTTGGGCTCTATACGCCCCTGATTTCCCTAAATATTTTGTGATAGAAAAGAATCCGATACATTTATGGTTAAGTGGACAATTTGTGGATCGTAGCTTTAGGTTTGCCTCCTCGAATCCTGAAATTAGGATGGGCACCTAATGATACTGCTATATTCTTCAGCTTTTTTTTTTCCCAAAAACTTACTAGCGTTCAATCTGCAAGTTCACTGCATCCTGTAAGCTGTTTCTGTTTCTGGATATTACGAACCTCCCAGTAATGACATGTCCATTTCATTATAAATGTGCTTTTGGACCTTCTGAAACTTCACATGCCAGAATTCTGGGTATTAAGGACCCCTCAGCAACATGTCCTTTTCATTATAAATGTGCTTCTGCACCTTCTGAAACTTCACATGCTAGAATTTTGGATATTAAGAGTCCCTCAGCAACTACATCACTTTTTGATTATAAATGTGCTTTGCACATTCTGACACTTTCAATTCTCATGCCAGAATTGTGGTGCTGGTACAAATTTGATACTTTGTCTAGTTTAATTGATCCATGGCTTGAGTTACTGTCATCAACGGAAGTTGTCCTGCTATTGAGAAAAATTCACATGAGGATCTGGCTTTTAGTGTCCTTCTCTGCTTCTGCTGGTAGGTTATTCAAGCCTCAATCAAATTTAAGAACTCAGATCCGACTTGACAGATAGATTGTCTGGACAATGGACATTCAATCTGGCCCTTTTTGGATTTGATCATAATGGTCTACTGCCTACCACTGGAGAACTAAATTGTCTTGGATGTGAAGCAGTCCCATTGTTGTATTTTTCCCACAACCAGCTTAGCCAACCCAACCAATGAGCCACAGAAATATTTGGTTTAGGAGGATTCTATAGTCACAACACTCCCATTTAGTCAGTGGGAACTGAAGACTTTAAAGCATATATGCTGTTAACAGCTATGCCTATCGGGTTTCCATTGCTTGTGGAACCTATGGCAGGCAGAACTTGAATTCTGTGGTGTTAAATTGATGTTACAACAGGCATGAAGGAATATGTTTATATGATTTGAATCCTTATATTTTACACAGAGATCCATACCTCTGACTGTTCCTTTATACTAGTGATGGGGTCTCTTGGGAGATGCCAAGATTATTAATAATTGTGTGATTTCTGCGTTGTCTTGTTTGGAAAAACAAATGCATGAACATCTATATTGAAATATTGAAATCAACCAAAAAACACGTGTTGGCTTGATGACTTGTTAGCTTGTTAAAATTAGGATCTATTTAGATAATTTGTAATTCAGATTTCTAAATTTTGGTAATGAAAACTTGGTAATTAACACTATATGTTATGTGTTAGTTAAGATGTATAAGGTATTATTATTATTATTATAAATGTGCAATACATTATATATTATGTGTTAGTTAAGATGAATAAGGTGTTATTTAGGTTTTTCTATAAATTTGCAATATATAAGACACCGAAGAATGGATGGATGTTCAATTGTCATGCATTATATTTTTTGCTGTTCTAATGTTTTTTCCGCTTAGATATTTAATGGCAGTACACATACAATTATTTTAACCCCCAACCCCCCCACCCCCCCAAAAAAAAAAGAAGGTCATGGCTGCCAGGCCAAAAGGAAAAAAGGAACATTGTGATTTCAATTGGGAGAGTTTGAAGATCTTGACATTATTTGATCTTCTAGAGTTTGGCTGGAAGCAGATTAGTTGCTGATCTCATTGTTGGTCTGTTTGTTCTAAAAGAAAATAAATGTGGGGAACGTAAGCCTACTCATATCATCATGCATCAATAAATGTCAAACTGCGATAGTTTTGGAGATTTGCAAGTATAGATTGTGTACGCCTCTTATGATTTTAATTAGTTTACTTTTTACTGGCTGTCTGCATGTCGCTATGGAGTTATGTGTCCTACTAGTATGTGAATATTTCTAATACCCATTTACAATAATTGAGTTTTTTTGTTTTTTTAAATTACGTACGTACGTACATACATACATACATACATACATATATATATAGTCTTTAATATTTCATGTTACAGAACCATCCGTTTTAGATTTGCTAAAAGTAAAAAATTTCCCACATTTTTCTTGTAGATGGTGTTGGAATCAATCCTCAGCAAAGTGCAGGTATGGTAATGCTATTCATTTTAGTTGCTTTACTTGACGGTCACATTCATGCATGTCATCTTTATCATCTATTTTGCTTTATACTCCTGCCTGTTAAAGCTATAGTTTGTTATCTCAAAATTTCTTCTTCAGAATAATTTTTGTTGATTCTCTAGCAAGAATAGGAAACCATGTTGGCAGTTTGGAATCTTTGATGTGACATACAGTTTGTCCTTTGATGATTTCTTCAGGTAATGTTTTCCTCAAGCATGGTTCGGAATTACGCCTGATACCACGTGATAGGGTTGGTGCCTGGGATATTGAAGGGTGACTCAGGGAATATTGGCAGTCCTTAAATCATTGAATGTTGTAGCTTCTTAAATTTATGATCATTGTCCGACTCTCAAGGAAATACTAGTTACTGATTTCATGTAATTGAGATTAAAGGTGGCTGTAATAGAATATAGATGAAGTTTACTTATACAACGAAATAAAGTTTCTAAAGAACTTACTTTCTTTAATTTGAGATTAAAGGTGGTGGCTTTAGTAGACTCACCTCTTTCTAATTCTGCTGGTTTTCAATTTTTATCCTTGGGAAAATTCTTCTTCCCCTTGCATTCCTGTTCCTTTCTTTTCAACGGAGGGTGCATCAGTGCATTCATTGCCCTTTCAGTGGTTGAGTTTCAACTCAAGACATTGCATATATGCTGAGTAGTCGCTACTCCATCCCCGCAAAAAAATTTTTGCCTTTTGAATGTATGGTTTGGTTGGGAGTAAGGGAAAACAGAGGGGATGAAAGCAAAATAAACTGTTTTTCTTAATTTTTAGCTTTTGATCTCGAAGATAGCCTTTCTTTTATTTTCTCTTTACCACCTCCATTCAAACAGATCAATGATGTCAATAGTGGAATCAATTATTCTCTGACTTTTCCAAACTAGAAACTCAGAAGCCCATGATGAGTGAATTACATGGGCTATGCACCATTTTCTGCCCCTCAATTATGGCTGGACGAAGAATCTTGTTATCTCTTCCAAACCTAGTTGAGATGGAGAGGGCTCAGTGGTATTCTGTTGCTTTGCTGTGGACGTGGGGACTCTTTCTTTTTCAGAAAATATTTTTGTTAAGAAAATTTTATTTTTTTATATATAAATGGAGAAATATTATATATTTTTATATTTTATAAACAAAAATAATAATATTTAGAGATATAATAGTGGAGGAATATAATTTTCCTTTTAAAAAAGATGAAATTGTTTTCCATCAAATTTTATATATTTAACATTGAATATATAAATTAGTTTTTACTTTTTTAATATTTTATAATTATATTCTTATGGAATACTCCTTTCATTTTGTTTTTAAGTATCATTTTAGAGAAAAATATTATTCTTATTTATCTGTCATTTTTTAAAATTAATTGAATTTATTATTTTTTAAATATTATCTTGACTATTTAAATAAGCACTTAACAATTATAACTACCAATTAATTTTTAATGAATAATATATTAATAATTTATAATTCACTTCTTTTGCAATTATAATTCTTTGGATGCTGGGAAGAGCGAGGACAAAGGCATCTAGGGAGTGTAAGTATCCAACGGAAATTGATGCTCATTAATCGGAGGACTGTGCCTCTGGTTGCCTATGGTCCCATTTCATTTATGTTGTCTTCTTCCCTACAATCTTCGTGGATCTACGGATATGGACGAGACTAAGGTGGTTACCTAATTGGCTCCACATCCTCACTCAATTCCTCAATTATTATTATATGACACCCACCACACACCCCTCCCCCTCCCCCTCCCCCTCCTCCACCCCCCCCCCCCAAAAAAAAAAATAAAATCCTTACCAACTTCTCTCTTTTTCCCAAGCACGGGAACTTAACAAGCAAGGGAACCAATATATTTTCAAAATTAAAAAGTACTAAACAGCACAAAAGTTAACAATTAGAAATAAATACATTTCTTATGATCTAATTCTGTATAATGAGATATGAGTTTTTAGTCTTTTCAATTTTGATATTTAATCACTTTTTTATTATATCTCACAAACTACTTATGATTTAATTTTGAAACTCTTTTCATGTGAAAATAAGCTCAAATAGCTTTTTATGTACTGATCATTTACTTAGAATGATCAAGATATAAAAAAGTTATAAAATTCTCAAGTTAAGTTCAAAAATTAATTTTCTACATTCTCGTCTTTTTTAACATTTACTCATTATTTTAATCATATCTCAAAAATTACATAAGATATAAGTATGAAATCAGTTGCATTTGAAAGTAGAATAAATACCTTTCTAACAATAAGTTGTTTGTTCAAAACAACTTAAAATAAAAGAATTATGACCTTTTAAATTCAATTATGCAATTTCACCTTTGAAAATTGATTACCTAATCAATTCTAGTCAAATAGAAGCCAAAAGTTTTACTATAATTGATTTTACAATTGATTTTCCCTATTTTGATGCATGAATAACAATTATAAATGGCTAATTTTCATTCTCAAGTATTCTAAACAACTATAATACCTTATAGACTGCTTATATAAGCTAAAAAATATCAAATACAATATATAAAAAATTTGAACTTCATCTTTTAACAACATTTTACACTTTCTTTCATCCAAATCATAAGTTAAGCTTTTCATTATGAAATTTCTCTATCCTTAATACTTCATTATTTTATCCATTTTATGAGAGAGATTGTATAAGTTATTCTTCATCTTTAATCAATTTCTAATTGTAAAGCATGAGATATCTTTTCAAAAATCTTAGAAAATGTGAGATATCTCTTGTAAAAGAAAATTGTTCAAGGAAGAATAAAAGCATTATAAGAGGCTTGAACTTCAAATACAATATATAAAAAGCTTGAACTTCATCTTTTAACAATATTTTACTATTTTTTCATTCAAATCATGAATTAAGCTTTTCATTATGAAATTTCTTTATCCTCAATACTTCATTTATTTTATTCACTCTATGAGAGATAATATGAGTTATTCATCATCTTTAGTCAATTTCTAATCATAAAAGGTGAAATATCTCTTAAAAAATATTAAAAAGGGTGAGATATCTTTTGTAAAGAGAGGATTTGCTTAAAGAAAAATAAGAGTATTGTAAAAAGCTTTTTCAAGTACTCAATTCAAATTTAAAGTGATAGTAAATTAAAATACAAGTTTGGAAAGTGGATGTACACTTTGGAAAACATATTCAAGGGTAAACCACTATAAATCCTTATATTTGATCTCTCTAATTTTATTATTTTCACATTTGATGATATACTCTTATGTATATTGTGTTGTAATGCTTATCTTGTTACTTGGATAATTGAATGATTGAAAGAGAAATCAATCCATGCATGTGTTTTGTATTTTTTATCTATATATAGTTGAACGAGTTAATTTGCACAAAAACCTTAATACTTATAGTGATGATTTATTTATATTAATATTTGGATGATTAAATGATTAAGTTATATATCTATCTATGTATGTGTTTCTTGATAATTTATTTATGCATAGTTGAATAATTTAATTTACACTAATTCTTTGAATTGTTATATATTGAGTGCAAATATATTAATAAAACTTTCTTAAATTTGTTAAAATTATTCTGATGACTTCTTACAATTAAAATATTTTTCAAAAAAGATCTCTTGAGCATAGGTCGCTAGAGCCTACATTATTTTTCTTACTGATTGCTTGGATACAAAGAAAGTAAAAGAGAAAGAAATTGGGCAAGAGAAATTGGGAGAGAAATTGTAGTTTTCTTCTATTTAGATGTAGGTAAAAAATGGAAGAAATAGAAATTAGAATGAAAATTTTCTATAAGGCCTAGTAAATTTCTTTCTCCTAATTTATGAGAAGAAAAAAAGAGAGAAGTAGCTATTTTTTTTACTATTCCCATATATACCCTCATCCTCTTCTTCAATGAGACTTCCCCCTTCTTTTGCATCTCCCCTAACCATTAGTTTGTATTTATGCATGCTCTTCTTCCAAGAATTTTTTTTTCCTTTTTCCTCATTAGATTTGCATATGGCTTTTTGTTTTACCATGACAATAGCAGTTGCTAGATTTCACATACCATTTTTCTTTTAAAATTCATCAAATTCTACAACTATCATTTGACTTGTAGTCAATGATAGAAGTTTTTCATGCCAAAGAACAATACATCATCAGATGTTGCAGTTGGGCGCTTGATGGCATGTTGCTAACTGAATATGTTGCACTACCATCTTGTTACACCCTTTTTAAATTATAGTAAATTAGAAATTATTTTGTGAGAAAGAATACTTGAGGTAATCGATAAATTTAGTGGAGTTAAGAATTTTATATATGAAATATGGAATAAAATAGAGTTAATAAAAAAATTTAGAATATGGGAATATGAATTAGGTGAAATTTTGATAGGAAAAATTTATTGAAATCATAAAGTATAAAGTTATATACTGATATAAGTGAGTGTGTAAGTATGGAAGAGATTTAAGAATAATTTTTTAAAAATGTCTCTGAGGCCTTATTATCCTTCATTTCAGCCCTAAGCCCTATTTCACTAGTTTTCTCATCTCTCTCAACTTTCCCTCTACACAATCTCTCTAATCAAGCAAGAGGATTTTAAATCTTTTTTATTTCTTCATCTAATCAAGATAAGAACATTGCTTTTAGTAAGAATCTCTCTTATTTCTTCTAAGTTGATGAAAAATTTAGGATTTATTTGATTTTGTTAGGTATTATAAACCTTAACTTTAAATTTCATGCATTTTGACATGATTAGGGTTAAGGGATCATCAAACCAGTATTCTAGCATCCTCTTTTATATAAGACGAGTGGATAATCTAGTTAAATCTATAAATTTTGAGGTTATATGATAGTATAGATAAAAAAAATAGATTATTTTATGATTTACTTAGATATGGTTTATTTTAATATTATAGAAGTAATAAATAGTAGAAAGAGATGATATGATATGTTAGTTAAGTGTATTGATGATTATATTAAGGTTTAGTATATAATATATGTGTTAAAAAGGTATTTAAAGTTAGATGAATAGTAATTTTTTTACAAAAAAATTAAGATTTTTATGTGAATCAATTTTAGTGATTCAAAGGCAAAATTAGGCTTCAGAATCGAGTAACCAATAGATTTTAAGGGTCTAGGAATTGATTCATGAATCAATTCATTAATTGTAAAATTTTATGCCGACTTTGAAGGAGTGTAACTCCTTTATCTTATGTCTATTTTAAATGAATTACCTATTGTTTTAAAGGTAATTAAGTTTACTTTAAAATGGAATTAGTTTTAAATCAAAATATTATATATATATTTTAAGATATCATTAAAAAAATGGATAGAGGTCCAAAACTTAGGATTTCAAAAAAAGAACTTTTTATATCTATATTCAAAAAGGCATAACTCTTTCAAAACTGAATCGATTTGGAAAAATGAATCGTTTATAGAAAGCTAATTGAATCTACTTTAACATGAAATAAGTTCTACAAATAATTTATTCATGATTTTTGAATCATCTGTAAAATATCATTCAAAGGTCACAACTATAATAACCCTATAGTCAACTATACCCAACTTGTTTTGTGTTTTCATGATTTATAAGCATCTAACATGGGGTGTTTAATTTCTAAACATAAAAAATAAGTAGTTTATGATATTTGTATGATAAGCACATAATGGAATGATTACAAAATGAGTAATATTAATATTTATAAATTATCCTCATGAATTATGAAGTAGAAAAAAGGAAAAAGAGATGAAAGTAGAATACTCAAAGATCCTTAGAGCAAATGGATATTCTCGGGTGAGTATATATTTATCTTACAAACTTTTTTACTTAATTTCCCTATACTTTATTTATTTTATATACTAGGTTAATATGTTATAAGACCAAGAGACTGAATGTGTATAGTCATATACATCAATATGAACGAGTATGAAAAACTTGTGATTTTGGTTGCTTCCTATTATGATGAAGATTATAGTGTGTAATGGTGCTTCTAAAGCACCATTTATTTTTTGTTAATTACTATTGATTGACCTTTTGCAAATGATACAATGATGGTATCATATAGGCTATTCCTTAATAATGACTAATGTATGCTTTAATTGAGATTGTAATTATGATTATGCATTGCTTGTGATTACAAATAAGAAGTATGGAACCATCGCTTAACAAATGGGTGTGCTTGTATCTAAACGTGAATGGATTCAAAATTGTGGTATTATGAATGAAGATGATGTTAGGTTTCGGATCAACATACACAGCGAAAAATTAAAAACTTTGATCCAAATCCTACCAAGGATCCATGCAAAAGAGCATAAATCAATATTAGGATTTTACTTTTTGTGCGCTCATGTTCTTTTTAAACAAATCTTTGAGAGACCAAAATGAATCATGAATCAAACTCCGACTAAAAGGTATAGCATCTTTACGGTATCCACACAGAGTGAATAATGACTTCTCACCCTCCACAAATCTGTTAGGATATGTCTCTCTCACTAGGATTAGGATTAGTACATTCTTTTGAGTGATTTAGGGTTTAATGACAGCTAATATATGTATATCAAAGTACTGCCTTCAAGTTCCTTTTATAAAACTAAAGCATACCACATTCCTAGTCCTACTAGGATAATACTTCAAAAATCCTAATCTTACTTAATAACTATCATCTTATCCTTATCCTTATCCTTATCATGGAGAAAGTGAGGAGAGATAGGAGTTATCCATTAATTATTTAATATTAAAATGGTATATGGTTATCTTATATTAGAAAATAATATTATCTCATAATATAATTATCTGATATTACTTTAATATCAAATATTTTCACATAATATACCATATATTATATGAAAATATATTATTATTTTAATAATATTTATATGCACAAAAATAAGTTTAATTAATTAGATTTTAGTTCAACTAAAGTTCAATTAAAGTCCAATTAATTATTGTCTTATTCCTACTCCTTTTATGTGACCTTGTAAATTCTTACTACATTGGTAATAGCCCACTTGTAGACTATAGACAATAAACAGTATCTATCAATACATCACTACCACCCAAGTAGTAAAAATATCTATAACTCAATATTCACTTAATGTGTGAATAACACTTTGTAACATAATCCCTTTTATAACGATATCTAAATCAAACTAAAGGTATGAAATGTGTCATCCTCGTTGATATTCAATTTATGTTTCTTGATGCCGAGTAGACTAATTTAAACAAATGATCAATATCTCATATTAATTCATTTAAGCATGGTCATGTATTTCTTAATCTTACTCAATTAAATGGCCAAAGGATATCACTCTTACTATGTAATAGGAATAAAATTTTTATCTACATCACTCACATCCCTTTACATGATTTATGACACACCCAATCAACGTCCTATTATACATCCCGGTTAAAGGTGATATAAGACGATGTCAAAGTGTGTGACTCCTCATGTAGGGAACTATAATGACTTCAGGTCAAAGGACTACGTGCATTATGGTCTTATGAGAATGACTAATGACATATGACAATCCATGTAGTTTCTCATTGCGAGTCAATCCAGTACATCTGTTCACTAACAATGAACTTATGTATTGACTTGATATCACGTATCCATGATTCATAATCATTAATCACTATACATGCTAGTGTTGATACTTTATTATTATCCTTTTTGTAATAATACTTAACTAGGGGTATTTTAGGAATAGTAAACTATTTCAAGGATATTTATTATATTAAGTTTATAAATTGTAAAAACATATAAAAAATAAAAATATAATATAATAATTGCATTGCCTGAAATAAAATATAATACATTATGCATTATTACAATCATCTTTATAATTGGCTCCTAGGACACACATCAACAGATGATTGAGATGATGAATTGATTACCTTGTATGGTGGCTAAATTAAGATCGAGATACTATAAGATATGAAACTTATGTGATATATATATGGTAATGTGATCCAGTTCATATTGCTAGTATACAAATAGTACTAATATGATAAAAAATGATTTGGAACCAAATATGAGAATTGTGATTGGGTGATTTTATTAAGGGATAGGTAAAAATATTATAAACTGAACGTATAACTTCGTAAAAAATGTGAATAGATTATTTTATTAATGTAAAATTTTAATAATTCAATTATCTTATAATGGATTTAGAAAAAGAAAATCCTATTTTATTATCATATTCTTTTTACCTAATAGAGAATCAATAAAACTAGAAATTGATGCTCTAAAATGATATACTAGTATCCCTAAAGTAAATTAGTATCTTAAAAACTTAATATTTTCAGTACTCAAAGTTTAATTCAAGTAATTACTTAAATTGTATTATTAGATTTCTTTAAAATGGTGTTTAAATTATTTAGAACCAAGTGTCTAATTTTATAATATAATATGATTTAGGCCTTCTTATATAATAAAGTTTTAATATTTTGATTATTTTACGCTTGATTTAAAAAGTCATTATTTATAAAAATGTTCAATTTCTTTATGATAATTTTTTTGAAGATATAGGGGAGTGATATTATAAGATAGTAGAGTGATATGAATAAAGTTTGATTGAAATCCTTGCATTTTAATATTTTATGTAAGGACAAAAATTTGGTTTTAAAGCTAACATTGGAAAAATATAAGAAGTCAATAACCTAAAATAATTTATTATGTTATAATTTGAACGTGGAGTTAGAATATTTAGAGATAAGATAAGTAACGCTTTTATATTTATAATTTATCATTATAAATGGTGAAAAAGAAAAGGAGCAAAAGTAATCATAAATGTATTGAAACATCTAAAGGTGACCAGATATCATTAGATGAGTAAATATATCCCACTTTTATCTAATATATTAATATTAAAGTGTTTAAATACCATAAATTATAATCTCTCTTATTAATGTTATAAATCATATAATCATTCATCTATGAATTTTAAATAAGGTAAATTGTCAATTATAATATATGTATTGCGAAATCAGTTGTATGGTTATGTATGAGAAATTTGGAAATGCTATATGTTATAAGTTAGTAACTATCTGTTTGAAAAAGTGCTATTGAAACAGGCTTGCGAGGCATGGTGAAAATACTATCTAATGTTGATTGCTTATTATTGAAATGGAAAGGTAAATGATATTTGTAATATGATTGAACTTATGCTATTATTGGTATGCTGAAAAGTGTGGTGCGATTTACATTGAAATGTAAATGAATATTATGGCCATGCACGAAGGCATGGTGTTGCTATATATATATTGTCTTACGTACTCTGATTTATCCTATGATGATAGAATGATTGCCTTACATTGATATTGTGTTAAATCTTGTGATTGTAAAGCTAAGCTCTATTGTGCATATTATGATGTAAAATATGCCATGAATAACATTTGAAATGAGAAATGTGACAGGTCAATAATGTGGAAGCTGGATGGGAAATACCCACAATAGCTTATGAAGGGTATAAGGCAGATCTTGGAAGGATAAGGATGGACAACTTGTGAAGGATATAAGGTTGACCTAGAAGACAAAAGGTGAATACATGTATGTTAATTATGAATAATTATGTAATATAATGTAATGTTGAAAATATGGTTGTGATTAAATATTACAGCTTGATATGATTGTAAAGGCTTGATGCGATTGTGATGATTCAATTATAATTAATCCTTCATGACAGTTTGTGGATGTGATAACTATCCAAAATGGGTGTGTGTGATATGATGATGATATTATGTGCTAGTGAGAAGTTAAGATTATTGTAATTTGTAACATAAAATATGAGATTTAAGTTATATGCAAGTAAATACTCAACTTGAAACTTGATTCCGTATGTTTCAATAACTCAAGGAGTATGGATTGCAATTACTTCCTTAATTAAATATCTAATCAACATGTGACCATTTAATATAAATGAATTTAGATTTAGAAAGGATAAATATATACTTATTGAGTTCTTGTAACTCATTCCTTTCTATCTTCAATGTTTTTAGGTTAAGATAAAAATATTTGAGCTTTGCTGTATGCATGAAGAATCAAAGACAGCCTAGTTGAAGGGTTCTAACAATTAGAATAGGATTAGGATATACATATAAAGATTAGATTAATTCAATACTTGATGTATTAAATTGTTTATCTACGTATACATATTGAAGATGTGTAGTATTCTATATGTTGATAATGTAATTGTATTCATAATGCATATAGGATTTGTGATTTTAGCATGTGGCCCTCAAAAGTTGTCTAAAAATAAGAGAAATTCTATTTGCTTTCTCGTAAGAATTTGAAATGGATGTGAGTTATACAAAAATAAGAAAATTTCTATTAAGTAGAATTATGGTAAATAATGTTAAGGCTAGTGAAAATTGAGTAATGGGATCTACGTCCATTATGGTCGAGTTTGGGTCATGACATATCTATTGTGTTGGCATGGCGTCAAATAGCATGGAAGGATGACTTCAATTTCACACCTTTACCAGCATGTAGCCATGCTTGCTTCTACAACTAAGAACAAAGTTTCTTAGTAGAATTTTATCTCATTTATGAGTAAGAATGATATAAACATGAGTATAGAGTGTGAATTAAGCAAAATTAAAAAGGTGAATTATATAGTATTTTTGTGATTTTGAAAATTTATGTGATGTGATAATATTAAAAACTATTGAATTAAAATTATTTTAAATAAATAATTATAATTAAATAATTTTAATATAATAATTTTAGAACTTATCTTGTTACTTTAAATTTTGAAACATTTTATAAATTATAGCAAGTATCTAATGGAGAAATATCTTACTTATTTAATTCATTTTTTTTCATATATACTTACAATTGAAAGCATATTTAACTGAGGAACTTGGTCAAATATTATGTGAAAATGGGATTAAAAGGTAGGATAAAATACATAAAACCTCCTTATTAACTTTTTAATTAGTTAAATGTGATGATAGGGTTTATGTGATTATTTAATAAAATTTATAAAAATTATGATTAATCATTAAAATTTAAATAATAAATTATTGTTTTTAGAAATATTTAATTATAATTTTTAAAAATATCAATAATTAATTATATACAAAAATATTAATAAAAATATATTATTTAATGAATTTAATGAATTAATAGTATAGATATTTTTATGGTATTGGTGAATGAAAAAAATGACACCTCATTAAAAGATAAATATCACTTGAAAATTGTTAATAATGAAAAGAAAGTTTTAATAATTTTTAAATAATATAATAACGCATAGGAAGTGACATTGTGGAATTAATTTACATTGATAATGAACTAATTATATTTTATGCATTAAGAGTATTGTGATCATTTTACTTTATTAAATTTTTTCTTCTTAATTTTCTATTCATCCAAACAAAATAAATAAATAACTTCTTTCCCATTTTTCTTGTAACCAAACACAAGAAAAAAAAATATCCTTTTTCTTTTTTCTTTCTTTCTTTATTTATTTCTTTCCTGTTTTCTTTCTCCTTCCGTTTCTCCGATAACTAAACAAAGTCTTAACAGATGTAAAAATCTCCACTTGTTTACAAGCATATCAGAGTCTCTCTCTTAGCCGATGCTGATAGCGAGTGAGAGAGACAGATCCCTTCTAGCAAGTTGAGTCCAAGCGAATCTAAGTTCAATTAAACCCTGAAGAACCGTCGCATACGAACAATTTACTGATATGTTCGGCCAAAAACAAAAACAATTCTGGTGACATTGGGAGGGAAAGAACGTGACACAGTCAGCGGCATCCAAGACTTCGAATTCTTAATTATCTCCTCTTCAATCTCTGTACATAAAACTGCGCTCCACTTTCATTGCGTTGGTCCTCACCACATAATCTCTATCGCAACTTTTGGGTCCACACATTTAATTCCGACGTGTTTCTCGAACATGTAGCAGTGTCTAAACAGTGGTCCACCGTATCAAAAACGGAAAAAAAATGAGGGCCACCAAAGATTTCAATATTAAAATAAATAAAAATATATTATAATGTTACAAATAAATTTTGAAATTAAATTTTATAAATTTATTCTATCATTTTATATTTAATAATAATTATTAATTTATGTTTAAAATTTAATTTTATATCATATTTTCATGCATATAATATTACTCTAAGATAAAAGGTTTTGCTCAGTACAAAGAAATTTCATGATTTTATAAAAAAATTGTAATTTTATTTGAAAATTTGTAAATTCTTTTATAAAGCTTTGCAAGTGTTTAAAATAAGAAATACAATTTTTTCATAAAGCTTTATAATTTTTTTTTCAAAAAAATCATGCAACATGAATCGTTACCGTTGCAATGCAAAAATATTCACAATCCGTTTGGAACGGATGAAATAAAGAAGGAGGAAATAGTGCTGTGAATTTGGGGTGAAAATACGATTTTATGCCTGTTTGGCACCAGGTGAAATGTGGAGGGGGTACAAACCGATTTTTTTATTCTTGGTGAGCCCCAATGAAAATCGCACCACTCCACGAATGGGAGGAAAAGAGGTAAAAACAGGAAAAATTGAACCCATTTCCAACAGAACCCCTCATTTGCCATTCATCGTGCAAGAATCGAAACCACAAAATGCATCTCTGTCCCAGGTTTGCTTTAGCTCAATCCAGACCGGTGCTGGAGGGTCTCCTCCATACCGAATCCGAGTTGTGTTGACCCGACCCGACAAGACTGTATTGAAAAATAAAGTCCCAAACAAATTTAATATTTTTTAAATTTATTAATTATATGAAATTTAAAATTATAAATATAAATATATAAGTAATAAGAAAAAATTTAACATAATTTTATTTATCTATATATTATTTTTTTATTTAATTTTATTAAATAATATTATAAATATCTCATCATAATATAGTAAAAAATATATTTTAAACATTTTACTCATTCACATTTTTTCCCTCTTCTATTTTCACCCATTCCAAATAAAAGAAATTCATTTCACTCCTATTTACTTTCCCTTTTATTTTCACTCATTTCAAACATCACGAAGTAAATTCTTTTCACCTCTATTTCTTTTTACCCCCGATTACTTTTCTTTCCATTTTCACCTCCATCTAAACATACTAGATCCATTAAAATATTGTAAACTTTTATAAAAAAAAATTGTAAAATTTTATGAAATCATATCAGTATCATTTCGTCCTTGAAAAGCGAAGTAGTGGAGGGAGTACGGAGTCCCTCAACAAAAATATCTCCGGGTTGGATATACTTTTATTTTTAAATTTTTAGAAATTATTTTCAAAAATTACTTTAAAAGTTATTTTTAAATTTAAGAAAAATAGAGAATATAAAATATTTAGAGGAATAAATAAAAGATATTTTATTTAATTATAAAACTGATATAAAAAATAAAAAAGAAGTTAAAAATATATAAAAATTATTTTTTAATTCTCAAATTATATATTTGAAGTTATAATATTTAAAAGTAAATTATAAAAATAGTCATTAAATATGAAGTTTTGTTTTTGAAAATAACAAAAAAACTATTTTTATAAACAATAAACCAACAAACTTCGATGTCTTCCCTTCCTCGCTGTGTTGGAGTAAAATATCTAGTACGATGGCACTTGTAGTGACCACTACTTTATATTATATATTTCTTGTATTCTCGTATTATTTTCAACAGTATACAGTACCTGCGAATGTTCGAAACAAAGGGATTAAGTATGCTTGACTGGATCACTCCATTATGTTCCAAATAAGAAATCCGATCCCTGACCTTTTTCCTTTACTTTGGAACTGTTTTCCCATTTCCGGAATTTTGTTTCGCTCTTTATCTATAGGATGTGTTTGGCATGTTTGTTCTTCAACGCCATGTGATTTTACAGCTCAGCCGAACCACAATTTGCGGAAGACAAACGCTAAAGGACATTACGTTATCGGAGACTTCCAAGTCAACAAGATATGCGGTCTTTTCAATTCAATTACATAAAAGCATTTTCTCGATTCGACGAAAACTCGTAAAATTGCGAAGTACCGGCGTAAAATGAGAGATTATGCGATGATTGAGATGGAGGGCAACTGAAGCGGTGCACGTGTTGCCGGAGAGTTCACGAACCCCCCCCCCCCGGGTGCCTCATGCCACTTTAGCTGTCGCGTTGTCCCGTTGCTAATGTATTTTGGCCTCGTCTCCGTGAAAGTTGAAAATATCTATATGTCATCATTTGGTAATTGTGATCATTTTAATAGGTAAATGCGTTCGATCTTGAACAAAATTTGATAAAAAAAAAGTCAAGCATGAATCAAAGATTTTGTGTTTAAAATTTGGAAGCAAGCCAATTTATATACATTTTTTTATCCTTCTAAATTTAAGGTATTTTAATAATTTTGATATAATTCAAAATTTTAAAAAAATTGATAATAGAAAAAAAATCAGGTCGGTATCGTTTGTTATAATTTATTACAGTGAAGTACCCAAAACTTACTTTTTTTTATTTAAATGTACCCGTATACTAAAATTTACTATAATACTCAAAAGACAAAACGACACATATACAATACGTTTCAAGAAGATAAAAAGAATTAAAATAAAAATCTCTTTTACTACACATTAAAATTGAAGGATTTTTAATTTAATACAAATAAAAAAATTAAAAATTGATAAGAATTAAAATTGGAGAACTTTTAACTTTATAAAAATTAAATTAATATAAAATTTTAATTATAAACAAAATTTATAAAAATTCAATTTTTAGGAATTAAAATAAATTTTTAGTTAATATAAAAATAAAAATAAATAAGAACTTAGAGACATAGTAACATATTATTATTTAATAATTTGGATATTAATTAAACTTGATTTATTCATTTATTTAAGATTTTTAGTTGATGTTACTATTTTAAAATGAAATAATAACATGTTACTGTTTCTTATTGTCTGTTTATTATTATCTGGAGAATAAACAGTAACATACTATTATTTGATAATTTAGTTATTAATTATATTTAATTTATTTATTTATTTAATATTTTTTATTAGTGTTACTATTTTAAAATAAAAAAGTAACATCCTTTTCTTTGACAGTTTGATTATTAATTAGATTTGATTTATCTATTTATTTGGAACCTTTGATTGGTATTACTATTTTAAAACGAAACAATAACATGTTACTATCTGGAGAACAGATAATAACATGCTCTTCTTTGAAAGTTTAGTTATTAATTAAATTTAATTTATCTATTTATTTAAAATTTTTAGCTATTATTATTGTTTTAGAATAAAATAGTAATATGTTACTGTCTAGAAAATAAATAATAATATGTTGTTATTTTAACAATTTCATTGTTAATTAGACTTGATTTATTTATTTATTTAGTATTTTTTATTAGTGTTTCTATTTTGAAATAAAATAGTAACATTTTCTTCCTTGACAGTTTGATTATTAATTAGGTTTGGAATGAAATAGTAATATATTACTGTTTAGAGAACAAATAGTAACATACTATTATTTGACAATTTGATTGTTAATTAGACTTGATTTATCCATTTATATCCATTTATTTCAAATTTTTAGTTGATATTACTATTTTAGAATGAAATAATAACATGTTACTGTCTAGAAAATAAATAATAACATGTTATTATCCATTTATTTAAAATTTTTAGTTAGTGTTACTATTTTGAAACGAAATAGTAACATGTTATTATCTAGAGAACAAATATTAACATACTATTATTTAGCAATTTGATTGTTAATTAGACTTGATTTATTCATTTATTTTGAGTTTTTATTGCTGTTATTATTTTGAAATGAAACAGTAACATTCTCTTCTTTGATAGTTTGATTGTTAATTAGGCTTGGAACAAAATAGTAACATGTTACTGTTTAGAGAATAGATAGTCACATGCTATTATTTGATAATTTAGTTGTTAATTAGACTTGATTTATCCATTTATTTAGGATTTTTAGTTAGTGTTACTATTTTGGAACGAAACAGTAATATCATCTTCTTTGACAGTTTGATTATTAATTAGATTTGGAATGAAATAGTAAGATATTACTATTTAGAAAATAGATAATAGTATACTATTATTTAATAATTTGATTATTAATTGGACCTGATTTATTCATTTATTTGAGATTTTTAGTTAGTGTTACTATTTTAAAATGAAACAGTAACATGTTACTATCTAAAAAATAAATAATAACATGCTATTATTTATTTATTTATAATTTTTTGTTAGTATTACTATTTTGGAATGAAACAGTAACATCCTCTTTTTTGGTGGTTTGATTGTTAATTAGGCTTAGAATAAAACAGTAACATGTTACTGTCTAGAAAATAGATAGTAACATACTATTATTTAGTAATTTAATTGTTAATTAGACCTGGTTTATCTATTTATTTAAAAAATTTTATTAATGTTATTATTTTGAAACTAAACAGTAACATCTTACTATTTATATAATAAATAGTAATATACATAGTTAAGCCCCAAACTTAGTAATAAGCTGTCATACCACTGTTGACGCTTTATCTTCTAAAGAACATTTTAAACCAAACTTATTTGTCATAAGTAGTATATTGATAGTTTTTAATATATAGTAGAGCATGACCTTTAAATTTTTGTATTTAAGTGAACAAATTATATATTTGATTAGAATATCAAATTGGTTATACTTTCTATTGTAAATTATATATTATATTGCTAAATCAGTTAGCATAATTTTTTTGTGCTTTAGAGTTCTTAATTTAGGATAATAAGGATCTTAAATTTATATTAACTCTTTTTCAAGTTTGGTATGAGATCACTGAGTATGAATAGCGTACATGTTCATATATATATATATATATATATATATATATATATATATGACACATATTTAGTTTTAAAGTATGAGATACACTTTAAAATGAATTCAACTTTAAAATACAAAATATACTTTAAAAGATAAAATAAAATATAACAATTATTACTCAAAAATTATAAATTTAGAATTAAATAAATATTAATTAATTAAAAAATAATTTTTAAATTTATAATTATTTATACTTTTAATTATTTTGTAAAAAATTATGATATTTCATTTTATTTTTCAAAATACATTTTACAATTTAAAGAAGTACAATTCATATGATACAATCAATGGAATACGATTTGATCCACTGTGAAAAGACAAATTAACGAACATAGTTAATACAAATTAGCTCAACTAATTGTAGGAATCTAAATAAAATTTTATAATTTCTCCAAATCATATATTCAAATCTTTCTTGATCCTAACCGTTCTACTCGGTGACTAATTTTTTTCAAGCAAATCTCTTGATATTTAGGAGTTAACTAGTTGCTTTGCTGCCTCAGAATCCATCAGGCTTGGCGGGAAACTCAGCTAACACTCTTCCCCATCAGTTTTCTTAAAAAAATAATCAACGTAAATTATTTGTTTTATAAATAAATACAAATAAGTATAACTTGCTGCAATTTTATTTGTCTCCTAATATGCAAACATCTGGGAGTAAAAACCATTTGACACTTAATAATTAAGTCTAATATTATTTTAAATTACCATGGTTCTCCCTCTATATTTCTTTCTTAGTTTCTCAGCCAGATTAATGGATATTTATCGAGTACATCTTACTCAAATTAAATCAATTGCTTAAAAGTTTAGATTTGAATTGCTAACCATCAAATATTTAATATTTAACGTATCTTGAATCATTATTAAATAATTATTAAATATCATATTTGACCTATTAAAATTTATGTTAAATTATAAAAATATTTTAATATAATATTTTTTTATTTTATAATGTTAACCTATCCTTATTCAATATTAGTGGTCTCTCCCAAGTCTCAACATAAATTACAAGAATTTTCATCAAAATGATATTCTCTCCGTTCCTTTTTTTTATCCATCATATTTTGAATGAATATTTTTATTTTTTTTATCTATTATTTTAGAATTTTAATAAAATATTAAATATATTTTTTAAAATTTATCCTTCTTATTTATTAATAAATATTTTATTATTTTATTTTATTAATCAACTTATATTTATTTTTTTATATTTTTTTTATCTATTTTTAATTATCTTAAATTTGATGCATAAATAGTAATTTTATAAAATTTATTATAAATAAATAAATTTAATTATTTTTTTAATATATAAAATCAATTAATAATAACAGATAAATAAGAATTGAGAGAATAATTCATACAGCGGAGGAGAAGCGGAGCATAAGGAAAAAGTGGAGGGTGTAAAGCTCCACGCAGAGAATTTTTCTAGTGTTCCTTTTACAATTTTATATGGCAGGGCTGCAAGCGGCCGGTCAAGTGGAGTTGCTATATAAATTTCCCTCCTTTCCATTCTTTTTATAAAAATTTTTAATATTAATTATTGTGGACCAGCTTTGCAACCATATGCCATTCTTTGGAACATTCCTACTCACTCTATGTTTCGCCACTTTAATGACTATAAATTTATGAATATGATGACTTGTAGATTAGTGTACTCATGAGTCTCTTCATAATGATATTTACAATTCTCTAACGATTTAAAAAACGTCAAAAATAAAATTGGAGCACTAGAAAATCACAATTTTTTTAATTAACATTTTCTTACTATATTATTCAAACTTTAAGTCCGTGCTTAGATAAAGCATTTAATCAAAACTGAAAATTTTGAAGTTTTGTATAATTCAATTTTAATAATTGAATTGAAAAGAGATAATTTTATTTAATTCTCATAAATGAAAAATAATAGTTAATATTGTCATTAAAGAATAAATATAAAATTTATAAAATCATATTTATTTTAATTAAATTTAAAATATCAAATTTAATAATTTAAAATTTTCACTTATAATACTTTTTCCTTTTGGCCAACAAAAGATTATTAACAAAGATACATACTATAGCCACCAATAGAAAAAGGGAAAAACACAAAGAAACCAACGAAAATACTTTTAAATCTAAAAGAGAAAAATTCATAAATAACATAGAAAGAACTAAAGACTAGAATCAGAGTAAACACTCACAGTCAAATAAGAAGCAAAATGCCAAAGTGAGAAATTGAAAACTTAGAGACTCGAATCAAAAGACGCGAATTCTCTTTAAAAGTACAAGTAAGCATATTAATTGTTATGTTAAATAAACAAATTTAAGAAACATTGCAAAAGAAAAGTAGATTTAAACCAGAAAACTTCACAAAGTACCAACAGTGAGGCACCATAACCATAACCACAAAAATCAGTCATAATCCTTCCATTAATATTTAAGTAATTCATAAATTTTATCTATTTATTACTAAGCAAATTATTTCGATTTTTAGAATTTAAATATCTTAATAATTGAATTACCAACTTCAATTTCTAAATCCAAACACATGGTAATAGTTTGAAAACAATTGCTAAGCTAAATTAAATGATCTTAAAAATCAACTAGAATTGCTTTAATAACCATTATTTGGTATTTATTAGAATAAATATAGTATTTAATTTTTCATTTATAAAAGTAATGGTTATTGCATCTATCAAATTTCATAACTAGTATTATAAATATTTTATTTTTGCATTTATTATAATTATTTGTCCATCTCTACATTAAGATAAATGATAAAAATTAAAGAATATGACTGCAAAGTAAACATGTATTTAAGGTGGAGCCTCACAATCAACTTCAATTTTTTTTATCTATTTTAATATTGCAAGTGGAGAGAAAGATGAATAATTATAATAAATACAAAATTAAGAAATTAATGATGCTTCTAGATATGAAATTTGAAAGATATAATAGTTACTACATTTAAAACAAGAGATTAAATATAATCATCAACAAATTTTAAATCTAGTTAACATGGAGCCTTATAATCTCCTGCACTTTGAATTTTTTTTAATTAAAGGCATGTTTGATATAATGATAAAAATAAGTGATTATTGATTAACTTTAATGTGTAAATTAATTTTTTATTTGACATTTAGTAACAATTGGCTTTTTTAAAAAGATAATTGATGTAAATATTTTTGGTGAAAGAAAAATTATGACTTAAAAATTAACTGTAGAAAATAGTTTATTATTTAATTGTGCGTTTTCACTCACTAATAACATTTAACACCAATTTTCTCTTTACAAAATTAATTATTATTAATAGTTGTATTGAATATAAAATCACAATATACATTTAAATTTATCAAGAATTAATTATTCAAATATAATCAATTATTCTTTCAAACAAGCCGTAATAAACTGATGACCAAAATTTATGTCCTACTTAAAACATGTAGCTGAGAAGTACTATCGAGTACCATTTGAAGTCTACATTAATTTAAAATTTGACCATGAAATTAAGCATCAAGTACCGACCATCAGCACAATTCCAACTATCTTCTTTTATATATGATATTTGAATTTGATTTTCTTAAGGACCGTTCTTCGTTACATTGTAAATTTGAATTCAAATATTTATATATGTGCTTCCAACAAATTACCCATACTTATTTTTAAAAAAATCTAACAATCGTTTCAAGCCATGAGTTTGTGTACTAACACCTACAATTGGGAGGTAATTTAATAGATACTTTATTAATTTATTAATTACGTACAAAGAAGAAAGGGATATTCCAAGGACAAAAGAAGATCAATTCGATGCCCTTATTCTTTACTTGCTCATTCAATTTTCAGAAGAACCAATGCTTTTGCCACAATTATTGAAGACTCCATTCTCGAATTCCTAAATATATTTCGATTGCAAAACTTAAGAATACACCTCTCTTATAATTTGCCACAAAATAAGTAACTGTACGTATTCATAGTTTTTAGTTAATGCATTGGTTGATGTCAGTTATATGTTTCTGTATCAATAAAATCCCAGTCTTCCAATAGGAATGTCTTAGTCTGTTTTTTAATTTAATCTCCGCCTAGAAAGCCGACAAATTTTGAGATTAGTGTAATATGATATCACATTACTAAAAATATGGTTTCATTTACGTAGAAAATATATTCCTCACACCTTCTTAGATGGCTGCTTTCTCTCTCTTCTTGCTTTCCTATTCACACTTCACAGCAAAAAAAAATCTGATGGAAGTAAGCAGAGCACCCAGAAGAACATGACGCTTCGTACTCAAAACACCAACACACCCATCTCTTTCATCAACCTCTAAATCATTCTCTGCTTTTCAAAATTCTCTCTTTCTTGCTTTCTCTCTCTAGAACCTCGCTGTTCTTCTTCCTCTTCCTCCTTCTCTGCTCTGCGGCTGTTCCACGCTGAGGTTTGTGACACATAGGTACTATGAAATCGAAAACCCATTCCCACAATGGGAATGGCAACGGCAGCGAGAGCGGCGGAAGCAGCTCGCCGAGCCCGCCTCGGTCACCGCCCCGTCACTCCACTTTATCTCACTGCCGGCGGCGACTGCGGGCGAAAGCTTTGTCTCAGACTACCACCAAGTTGGGAAGCTTGGCCGCCGGTATAATTGGCCGGCGGAATCTCCAGTATTTCTTTCTTCTGCCACTTCTGTACATCTCTGGTTTGCTCATGTGTGTGGGCCCGTTCTCAGCGTTCATTGGCCAGGCTCCCATTCCCGGGTCGGTTTATCGTAGCCACAAGTTTCTTCAGAAGTTGTGGCCCGAAATTGAGTCTGATAATTCGACATCAATCGAGGTTGGTTTCACGAGTTTCTCAAATTTGTTTTCTGCTGTTATGTTAATTTTGAGCTGCATTGTTAATTTTGAGCTGCATTCTCGTTTCCTAGAAAATGGATGAAAAAGACACAAGCTTGAAAAAAAGTAATAAACTTGAAGAGAGGTTGGACTTCGTTCAGAAAAGGACATGTTGATGAGCGTAACGCAGCATAAACATCATTACATCAGAAAAAAAAGTCAAAACAATTGTTAGCGGTGTTTTGATCGAACTAAAGATGAAAGGGAAAAGGAAGTTTCTTTCTCAATTTTTGCTTGTCCCCTCTTCCCCTAGCAAAAACGGCTAATTGTTTTTATCACTGGATTCTTGGGTTCAAATTGAGAAAGCTAAAAGTAAAGTCATGTATTGATGCTTGGTTTAGTGTCAATTGCTGCTAAATTATTTCTTTGAAACGGTGAAAGGCAAAATATAAGGAAAATATGACGCTTTTATGTACTTCAGGGAGTAATCTCCTTCTGATGAAACGAGACAATTGTTTCTGGGTCAGAATTTTGTCACTACTATGTCCTAGGTTGGTGGCAGTGAAGCTTTAATTCAGAGTCTATTATGTGAATCTGCTTTAATTCAGAGTCTATTATGTGAATCTTAGTGCCACACGAAACTTAGCTTTGACATTATTTTTTTTTTTTTAATCTTTAATTTAATTGTTTCGGCTACTAAATATTTTTAGCTTCATATCGTAAGAAAATTGTTCTCTTAAACTGAGACCATGGATAATTGTTTTCCTTTTTGCAGTTGTCTTCTGTATGGAAGTATAAAAGGAAGTTCAGAGAGCAGAAACCTTGTCCAAACGTGACTTTAATGCAACAGGCACATTTCGGTATGCACATCGATGACATGTATTCAAGCTAATTTAATTATTCTGTGCCGAGTTCCCAACTGATGCTTTCAGCTTGTAGCTGTTCTTGGAGAACTTTAGGCTGCTAACGTAAAGTTTGATAAGAAAAACCTTTGGTTTCGCACATTTAATCAAATCTTCTTTTTTCAATTTCAGCGTCCCCAGGCCATAACGGTTTCTTGATTGTGGAGGCTAATGGTGGTCTTAATCAGCAGCGATCTGCGGTATCATAAAATCTATTTTTCCTGTCACTATCAATCGTTTTATTTTTCCCTAAGATGTGGATTATTTTCCACCTCTGAGCTTAACTTGTCTTCTTTTCTATCTTCTGTAGATTTGCAATGCGGTGGCTGTGGCTGGACTTTTGAATGCAATACTAGTTATACCGCACTTTGAATTCCACAATATTTGGAGAGATCCAAGGTAATTAATTTTCTTATTATCTCGTATCATTGAATCCCAATGAATAGAAACATCAAACAGTGGTGCTTTGAAATGTTCAACAAGAACTTGTTTATTACCTTAATGTTGTTCGGTGAAAACTATTTTATCGGTTAGCAGAGTGTTGCCTCCAGCATCATTTCATAGTTCTGAAGAAAACTTATGTTTCTTGTGCTAGTAGTTACCTGCTTTGTATATATTCTATGAGTCTTTCTAGATAGGTGAATTATACAAGTTAAACTTATTATTTATTCATTTTTTTTAAATAATTAGTGGCATAAACAATCATGTTGCTTCATATGCTAAATTCATGGCCGAACTGCACAGCCTTTACATTCTAGGATCATGGGAGATTCTTGGGCAGGCATTGTCTACCATTCCATATTTAGGCAAACAAGAGAGAGATAAAGACAAAATTTATCTACATAAATGGCGTGGCTCTCCTATACAAATTTCTGACCTGTGTGAGATGTTTGATCAAGCTTAACTTGATTAACTTATGCAATTAGCTTAGCACTATAACAGAAGTGGAGCTACACCATGGGCTTGTTTGTTTTCATTAGAAGACGGCCTACAATGGCGGCATTATTAATTATATGCACTCGAGTGATCGTTGTGATTCTTCTTATACTTCTATTGGTCCTGACTATATCTTTGCACTCTCACAATATTCAAAGCAATGTTTTGCTTTTGCAGTGAATTTGGCGATATATATGATGAAGATCATTTTATATCCACACTTGATGGTTATGTGAAGGTGGTTAAAGAACTACCTGAGGTACTCTTGGAGAGACATAATTACAGCATCAGTAACATTACTAACATCCAAGTGCAAGCTTGGGCGCCAGTCAGTTATTACCTTGGAGTAGTTAATCCTGTCTTGCAGAAGGAAGGGTGGGTATCAAATCAATTTTTCACTGTGTTGATCGTCTTGTTATATTCTTTGAATAGGAAATGTTGAAATATCATATTACAAGTCCATTCTTACTAGAAAAGCTGAACTCACAATCCGTTTTGCACATTTAGCATTATTTGATTCTAAAGTAACACTTTGATGAAACTAAGGAAATTGATTGGCTTGGTAACCCTTTGCAGGGTTATTCGCATATCGCCATTTGCAAACCGTTTGGCAATGAGTGTCCCTCCTCATATTCAATTTCTAAGATGCCTTGCTAATTATAAAGCATTGAGGTTCTCTCCTTCAATATCATCATTAGGAAAGAAGCTCGTTGACCGAATGATTGAGAAGAGCTCAAGGACTGATGGCAAGTATGTTGCCGTGCATCTCCGCTTTGAGGAGGTATTGATGCCCATTCAGCACTATACAGATTACAGAGCTAGTAATTGGTGTCAGTGATATATAAAGGGGGTTTGAGTTAATCGGCCTCAAGTAGTGATTCACATTTTTGCTAATATACAGGACATGGTGGCATTCTCATGTTGTGTATATGATGGAGGAGAGGCAGAAAAGTTGGAAATGGATTCAGTTAGAGAAAAAGGGTGGAGGAGGAAGTTTAAACAAAAAGGTCGCCTTGTTGAACCTCAGCTCAATCGACTTAATGGGAAATGCCCGATGACTCCTTTGGAGGTATCTGTTTACTTATTTTTAGTGCTTATACTATTTTTCTTAACTCCTGGAATTTTCTAGTTTAAATCTTGTCAGTTTTGTGCTATCCTTAAGGTATTGTCTTTAAAATGATAATTGCATTAGCATTTTCTTGTAATTCCCCTTCCATTTATTTATTATTTATTTATTGAATTCACTCTTCGATATGCATTTTTTTCAATTCTGTATGGTAGAAGAGGGACCTAATGATAAAAGAACCATACAGATCTATACAAGTTGAGATTGTGGGGAAGTTCGTGATCGGTATACTTGGAAAAGACTTATTTATTGCATATTCTTATCCTTCACTATATAGGTCGGGTTGATGCTACGAGGCATGGGATTTGATAACAATACGACAATATATTTGGCTTCTGGGAAGATATATCGGGCAGAGAGATATTTGGCTCCTTTAGTGAAGATGTTTCCCAATCTGCACACCAAAGATTCTCTTGCAACCTCAGATGAGCTTGCACCTTTTAAGGTAGATCTCCTCACTGGTTTGCTCTTGTCAAGGAAGTCTTTTCAGTTAAATTGAGGGGATCATCCTAATTCAGATTGAACCATATCAGCCTTTGTTTCGATTATTCATTTTTTTTTTCTTTTTTTGTGAAGAGGCTGTATGTTAAGTAGACCTGTAATCGTAACAGACCATTTACAATCTGTTTTCCCAAAGCATCTGTTCCTTTTTAACTAATGTGGCAATACATATAGCTTCATTATGTTTGCAGTAGTCAAAGCTATGTACCAAGTCAGCAGGATTATAATTGGCATTAGATAAATGGATGTATCATTTAAGGTCATGTTGTAAGATAACTCGATAGCGAATATATGTATTAATAATCTCTGTTCATAAAGCTGGATTGGAGCTAGGACTTGAGGCTCAAACCAACTCTTTAGGCAACTCAATATTTTAAACCTGTATTAATATATTTCGTCGTGCCTTTTTATTTCTGATGCTGACATGAGCATGCATTACTGGATGGAAAACCTGAAAATATATACATCACATTGATGCATTTTTTGGAAGGTTTACAAAATGCAACAGTATTCTGTATGCACAACTTTAGTCTATGTTGCTATTATATTTTATATTAGGTATGCTTTTTTTGTTGCTGGTAATTGCAAACACAATCAAATGTTTACTTTTATTTTTGTGTAGGGATATTCCTCCCAGTTAGCAGCTCTGGACTACACTGTAAGCCTGTTAAGTGAGGTTTTTGTGACAACTCAGGGTGGTAACTTCCCTCATTTCCTAATGGGCCATAGGAGATTCCTTTATGATGGACATGCTAAGACCATTAACCCTGATAAGCGCAAGCTTGTTGTTCTCCTGCAGGATCTTGGTATTAGGTATACTTTTCTTTCTCACTTACAACTCCTTTTACACTAAGACATTTCATTTTTTTAAGGGAGAATTTTGGTTTTGTTTTGTATTTCATGCATGACCTCTTGGCAGAAATCTAGCATAAAATGGGTAGTGTATGGATAGTAAAATCCGTGTTGATTGGATTACTGGATGCATATTATAATTTTATAATGCTTTATTAAAGTAAATTATATACTTCACGAATGTTAGTTGTTCATATGCATTCGAGATCTTGTAGGTGATAACTCTGTTATGTTAATAGATTATAGAGTTCCACATAGTAAAAAATAAGCTCATTCAGGAATTGCATGTTTTACGTCAAGTATTCTGGATGCAACTCCTTTGACTTGATTTTAGTTTTACCACTATTACAGTCCAACTTGTTCGAACTACCTGCCTAGACTCATTTTCACAGCGCCCTGTTTTGGTTATTATCATATCTACTAATTATTGGTTTTTGTGTGGCTTAAATCACACTGGCAAGAGTTGGTGATGGTAGTTAATCATCCAACCTTGCCACGATATCCAAGTTTTTTCTGTGGTCCATTCAGAGACTATTTGTTTCTTGGTTTGCAGTTGGAGAGCTTTCAAGGAGCAAATGGAAGAAATGCTCAGTGAAAGTGATCGCAAAGGAATGTTGGTACCCAGAATTAGAAAAATCAATAGAAAAACTTCAGTTTACACATACCCGTTACCTGAATGTAGGTGTTTACAACAATCTCATATCGATCAGATTGACCACGATCTAGGCGTTACTGACAATTACATTGGAAAAAATGACATAAAATAATGGTTGCCATGCTTTAGAAACTTCTCAAACCTCTGCAGGCATCAAGTTTTCATCGGCAAAGACTTGGACTTCTAAACTACGTGTTATACAGTTTTTGTGAAGCTGCTTGCTTTTGATCCTGCTGGACGAAGATAAGTTGTTACACTGATGACACAAGTTGTTCCCCTTCTTGTGTGATTCTCTGCGGCTAGGTGAAGATCGTGGGCATGTTTGATGTTTTACATAGCAGAACATTTTCTGCTTCATCCATCCATCTAAAGATGGGAGTGGGAACTCTGCAAAAGTTGGGGTTCCGCATATATGGATAGCAGAACACTAAAATGATGTATTAACCTTGCCTTCTAAGCGAGCAAAGATCTTGGAACTGACGGGATCATCCCTTGTAAGGGCATTGATTCGGTTTAATGTAAGATAATCTGGTGTCAGTTTTTGCATCGTCGTGTGTTGATGATGTAAGTTTATTTCTTCGACTTCTTAATTTTAAGCAACTAGAAATCTGAAAGTTCATTCACTGATTGATGGGCCCTTATCATAAGAAAATGTTCATTTGCACATTCATTTATTTGCAACTCTGCTCACTTTTCATTCTTCAACTGCCAAAATCACTCTGAGATTTTCTTGTCAACATAAATTCAATCCACTGAATCATGTCTAGAATAGTTGAGCAGCTTGACGTTTCTGGACCCTATGAAGGATGGATTCTTCGATAATAGTGAAGAACCGGTATCGCACTGGTGTTGGATTTAAATATTTGATGGACATTTTCCGATCTATATCAAAGTAAAATCAAATTGATGATTTCTTATCATTTTTTAGTGTCAAATGTTGGGTGCAACATTGATTCTTTCCGATTCACATGCAATACAATTTCGATTCATTTTTCTTGAGCGACCAAGTATCCATTGTAAATTTTTATTTTTATTTTTAAGAAAGGAATGAGTTATTGATAGAAAAAAAATATAATTTAATCAATTTTTTATACCATTTAAAATCAATGGGGCATCAATTATCAATTTTTCATTTTTATTCCTATTTTCTAAAAATGTGATTGCTCCCCTCTTTAAAAAATCAAACATCAAAGGTGGCAGATGTAGAGAACATAATTACTTACCATTTTATACAAATGTAGAGAACATAATTACTCACCATTTTATTTACATTATTACTTCAAATTATGACTTCTAGTTTGATTAATTTTTTTAGACATATATATGATTTATAATTTTTTGTACATATCCTAATCGTATCTCATTGCCCTATTTTTTAAAAATTACTGTATCTACATACCTGTAATGTATTGTATCGTATCCGATATCATATTGTATTCATGCTTCATAGTCCAAACCTGATATGAGTTGGGTAGGGCACCAAGGCTTTGTTTCCTTTTAGCAGAAAACATCTTCAAAAAATATTTCGTATAAGAATATAGTTATAAATTAATAAAATAATAAAAAATGATTAAAGTATTCAATATTAAAAGTAATGAATTTGTTGAAAACTAACTTTCTTTTTTATGAAGAAAAAATTGTTTTCTTCACTCCTATAATTTTAGAAATTAATTATTTTTAATTATAAAATATAGAGGTACATAGTACTTCTTTATTTATATATATATATATATAAAATGAAATTCTCCTACAAAAATCATCTTTTAAAAA
Organism: Sindora glabra; assembly: GCA_020226215.1. Classification (NCBI taxonomy): domain Eukaryota; kingdom Viridiplantae; phylum Streptophyta; class Magnoliopsida; order Fabales; family Fabaceae; genus Sindora; species Sindora glabra. The sequence goes on along the minus strand of CM035227.1, from coordinate 42,741,451 downwards.
ATAAACGTATCCCAGATCTTTCCTATGCCACTATATTCCTGTCAATTTGAGGTATTTGGAGTCAGGCCGAGCAGAGTGTACTCTAGTAATTTTTTTTTATAATTTTACAATAGTAAGTGTAATTATGTGTAAAAATTTTTTATATGTGTTATTTGGCTTTCCCAAAATATTTTCACTCTTTATATATTTAGAATTTATAAAATTTAAAACACATAATCATAATATTTTATTAACTCAACATAATATAGTTTGGAGAATATAAAATAATTTTATAAAATTGAAACTCAAAACACTATTTAAAAACTTTTCTAAAACACACAAAGAGAAAAAAAGAAATGAAAATTAATATTAAATGAAATATAGATAAATGATTTTGCTACTCTGCTTAAGTTAACTAGACGAAAAAAAATATGCACGATAACTTTTTTACTTTAAATTAACTTCTTTAAATCTTTTGAATAGAAATAAGATAAGAGTGAACAATTTCAACATCTACGAACACAATGTAGAGAAATGCATTTTAACTCTTTCAAATCATGATTTAAAATTTTTAAAATTTTTATTTATTTTAATTCTTATTACATAGTTTTAATATGTGTTAAATATTTTCATTCTTTTTCTTTTCAAGCAATTTTTGAACTTTGCATGTGTCTCAATATTAATTTTTTTTCCTTAAATGCTTAACTATATCAATGTCATTTTCAATTTTATGTTTTTATGATGCTATTATATTGTATGAGTTAATTTGTTTATATTCAACTAACTAATTTTTAGATAATTAAGAATAAGATAATTGATATTTTTTATAAAAAAATTGATAACACAAAGGAGAATAACCTAAGTGAAAGTTTATTGCTAATTGTACAATAATTTATATTTAACAAAAAATTTAATTTTGATTTCGTCATTAATGATTTCATGTTTTTGATAGAGTAAAGAGATTCATTTTAAATAGAGATAATTTTTAATATGTTCTAATTAATAACTTATTAAATTTTTTAATAATGATAAATTATAGAATTATATTTTAAAATATTTAGCAACAAATAAAAGGCTAAAAATTATATAGCATTGTAAATTTTTTATATATTAAAAATATTTCTAATTTAACCCCAAAAATTTCTGCCAAAGTCCACCGCTTTTTGGAGTCAAATTTTGTTATTTAAATAGTAGAGAGCGGCACATTCAGTGAAATTTCCAATGTTCTATAGTTATGCTTGTGTCTGTGTTTTCCTTCAGGGAAAAAAAAATCGTTATTTACTCTAACTTTGCGTTTGAATAAAGTATTCATTAATTGCATAGAGTTTAAAATATCTGCAATTAAAAGGCATCAATTTTAAACTTCCAAATTGATCAAAATGCTCAGTTTGGATTTATTGAAGTTATAAACATTTTATATAAGATGATAGAATATTAAACGGACCAAATCTAACTATGCAGCTAAGCAGAGAGGTGACGGAATTTGTCAAATTCCGTCTCTTTACGTCGAACTTCGATTAATTCCCGAGTTTTAAAGGTAGGCAAATCCCGACAAAATTCTCCGGCGTTTGTAAAATTCTGGCATATTATATTTTATCCAAACTGCGTCTCTAAAATTTAGAAACAATGAAATTACCATTTGAAAGTCCTAATCCAAACACACGCTAAGTAAGATTTGAATTGAAGGTTAAATATGAGGAAAGGACTAACATTTGACATTTTGCTTATTGCTTTTTCGGGCCATAATTCTCGTAAAATGACAAAATCTTGTGCTTCACACTCCTATTTTTGTATATCAGACCATTTATGATAATTCTTAAATTATATTTACATTTATTTCAGATGAGGAAATCAATTATATGCATTAAAATAAAATTAAAAAAAATTATATATTGAAAATGAAATCAGAAATTAAATTTTAAATAAAAATTAAGATTCATTATTAAATATAGGATGATAGAGTAAATTTTTAAAATTCAATTTCAATTTTCAATTTTAATACCTATAATATTTTTGTATGGAAATATTGCATTCCCTAATAGAATCTACAGTTTACATAGTAAATTTCGGTTATTTTATTAGAGCATAGGGATAGAATGCGAGAATATCAGAAGCCATCTTTGTATAACCCTGTGTTATCTTCGGACTGTGGGAACTTGTAGTAATCTTTAGAAGCCTAATAATGCTTTATTGATATAAATTAAATATTAAATGACAGAATCTTTGAAAGCCTAATAATGCTAACTATGGACGCCTAATAACGTTGGACGAAAAGTGGAAGTTGGAAAAACATATTTTTAGCATACTAAAAATAAATAATAATATTTGAATTAAATATTAAATTCTTTAATGAGATTAATTTTAGAAAAATTATCCATTAAATTTAAGCAATGTGAAATTCAAATTATTTATATTAAACTCTTAAATTTAAATTTTTTATTTTACTCTATGACTTCGTAAAAATAAAGAAAATAATAATAAATAAAAAATTATAAAATAACTAATTTTGAAAATTTTTCTTAAGTTTAATTTATTTAATTTTTTAATAAATTTAAGAGATTCATCATTTGTATCTTGTTTGGGACTAATTCTTAAGCACTTAAATTTTGGGGTTGTGGACGATGATATGCGTTCTGGCAAATTGCCAGTAGGTTCCTGTTCTTTAATTTTTGTTGAGTAGGGGAAGGCAGCAGCTGGTCGCAGTTATATTCTTCCACACTAGATGTCCAAGGGAAAGGATTTCAAGTGGTCCGAGCAAAGTAGCAATAAAAGCCTTGATCCTCTAAACGCCGTCTCGGTACTTGGCTGACACATACAACATGGATAGGTCCCCCACCGAAATCCAGATCGCATCGTGAGCCCCTCTCTTCATTATATGCAGGAAAGCTTCTGCGATGAGAGTGATTTACAATGATATTGTAATGGCCTCACCGTAAACTATTCTTATAGTCTATAAATAAAGAAATGTCTGTTGTACTCGTTTTATTCTGACGCTATATTAGCAGCGAAAGAAGTATGAAATCTACTCACTAGAATTTTACTACATATACTTTTTTAAGTATACTTTATTCAAGTTACTTTTCTTAATAAATTATGAAATTTATAATTTTAAGAACTCCACAATTTATTTGAGGGAGTGTATTAAAAAATTTTATTTTAAGAGTATATCAAGTATTTTTCTAGTTATTAATACGAGACGTATAACTATTTTATACACGTAATTAGATATAATGTAAGTAAGTTTATTGTGTTTGTATAAATAGTTGTTATACTAGTTTGCAAAGTCTTGATAATCACTAAATTTAGGTAAACTATTTGCTTGGTCAAAAGAAAGGAGTTAAGGTTTGTGAAATAGTAGAATCCCATATTAAATTCTTGCGGCATACCAAAAGAAGTTAATAAGAAATCAGCCAAAAAATTCTTAAAAATGAGTGATCGATACAATTAGTAATTGAGTATAGGGAAAATAGTAATAAGAATTTAAGAATTGTGAACAATTATTTCAAGAGTTGTGAGTAATTTTTTGGACCACTTAGTCATGTGACGAGTCACTCTACAAGGTAATCAGCCATGATGTCAATGTGCTAGCAACCACCAAGTTAAGGGCCTCTAAATACCTTCTTTACAGCATTCAAGATGCTTTATTTATGCCAAATTAAAATATGTACACACTTTGCTGCCATTGAAGCACTTATCATTTGCAAAGCTACTCATGCCAATGCTACGTCTTGAGCGAGAAGAGAGCACTGGGAGCTCCTAACCACCACACCATTGTTGATGCATGCACTCTTGCTCTTTGGAGAACTCTACAAAGATTTCAATACAAAATGAGTTTGGATTGCCTTATTTGTGTGTTGTACTCTTGTTTCTCTTGCATAATTGTTTGCATTTTCACTTTTATCCCCTATTTTTGTAATTTGCTTGATATTGTAAGAAGTCAAGATTCCATCAATAAAACTATATACATGATTCCATTATTATTTGAAAAGAGTTGAATTGTCATTGTTGCTCCTACTGCAATTTTTGTCTGGAAATAATAGCACAATGATCTTCATATTTGATGGGTATGTGAGGGGTGTGACATATAAAAGAGAGGATATTACTCTATATTAATTTTAGATGGTTTTGAATCAATTCTTAAGCTCATAATTGATTTAGTTAAATATATTAATGTCTCTTTAATGAAAAATACAAGACTTCATTTAAATGGTATAAATTTTTAATGTTATATTAATACTAAAAATTTAGTGTTACTTCAATACAATTTTTGCCATGTGTTCGAATACTTAGCATCAAATTTGATTTTTATTTTTTAAAATATATTGAGATGCATTTTGAGGCTGTTTTCCAAAAAAAAAAAGTACACATAACAGAAATTTTGAGGTTATTTGTTTCTTGGTTTGCAGTTGGAGAGCTTTCAAGGAGCAAATGGAAGAAATGCTCAGTGAAAGTGATCGCAAAGGAATGTTGGTACCCAGAATTAGAAAAATCAATAGAAAAACTTCAGTCTACACATACCCGTTACCTGAATGTAGGTGTTTACAACCATCTCATACCGATCAGATCGACCACAGTCTAGGCATTACTGACAATTACATTGGAAAAAATGATATAAAATAATGGTTGCCATGCTTTAGAAACTTCTCAAACCTCCGCAGGCATCAAGTTTTCATCGGCAAAGACTTGGACTTCTAAACTACGTGTTATACAGTTTTTGTGAAGCTGCTTGCTTTTGATCCTGCTGGACGAAGATAAGTTGTTGCACTGATGACCCAAGTTATTCCCCTTCGTATGTGATTCTCTGCAGCTAGGTGAAGATCGTGGGCATGTTTGATGTTTTACATAGCAGAACATTTTCTTCTTCATCCATCCATCTAAGGTTGAGAGTGGGAACTCTGCAAAAGTTGGTGTTCCACATATATGGATAGCAGAAAGCTAAAATGATGTATTAACCTTGCCTTCTAAGCAAGCAACGATCTTGGAACTGACAGGATTATTCCTTGCAAGGGCATTGATTCAGTTTAACGTAAAATTATCTGGTGTCAGTTTTTGCATCGTTGAGTGTTGACGATGTAAGTTTATTTCTTCGACTTCTTAATTTTAAGCAACTAGAAATCTGAAAGTTCATTCACTGATTGATGGGTCCTTATCATAAGAAAAATGTTAGTTACTCATTCATTTATTTGCAACTCTGCTCACTTTTCATTTTTCAACAGTCACAATCACTATAAGAGTTTCTTGACCACATATATTCAATTCACTGAATCATGTCTAGAATATGAGCAGCTTGACGTCTCTGGACCCTATGAAGGATGGACTCTTGGATAATAGCGAAGAATCAGTATGGCACTAGTGTTGGATTTAAATATTTGATGGATATTTTCCGTTCTATATCAAAGTAGAATCAAATTAATGATTTCTTATCATTTTTCAGTTTCAAATGTTGGGTGCAACATTGATTCTTTCCAATTCACATGCAATACAATTTTGATTCATCTTTCTTGTGCGATCAAGTATCCATTGCAAACTTGAATTTTTATTTTTTAATTTTTTTAAGAAAGGAATGAGTTATTGATAGAAAGAAATATAATTTAATCAATTTTTTACACCATTTAAAATCAATGAGGCGTTTATCAATTTTTCATTTTTATTCCTATTTTCTAAAAATGTGATTGCTCCCCTCTTTAAAAAATCAAACATCAAAGGTGGCAGATGTAGAGAAAATAATTTACTTACCATTTTATATAAATGTAGAGAACATAATTACTCGCCATTTTATTTACATTATTACATCCAATTTTGACTTCTAGTTTGATTATTTTTTAAGATATATATATGATTTATATTTTCTTTTATATATCCTAATCGTATCCATAACCTAATTTTTTTTTAAAAATTGCCATATCTACATATCCATATCTATTGTATCCTATCCAATATCATATTGTATTCATGCTTCATAGTCCAAACCTAATATGAGTTGGGTAGGACATCAAGACTCGGTTTTGTTTTAATAGAAAATATTTTTATAATAATATAGTTATAAATTAATAAAATAGTGAAAAATGATTGAGGTTTATATATATATATATATATATATATATATATATATATATATATATAATTCTCCTACAAAAATCATCTTTCCAAAAATAAACGTAGCCCAAATCTTTCCTATGGTACTGAATTCCTTTCAATTTGAGGTATTTGGAGTTACAGGCCGAGCATAGCATACTCTAATAATTTTTTAATAATTTTACAATAGTAAATGTAATTATGTGTAAAAAAATTTTATATGCATTATTTGGCTCTTTCAAAATATTTTCACTCTTCGTATATTTAGAATTTATAAAATTTAAAATAAATAATTATAAGATTTTGTTAACTTAACATAATATAATTTGGAGAATATAAAATAATTTTATAAAATTGAAACTCAAAACACTATTTTAAAACTTTTCAAAAACACACAGAGAAAAAAATGAAAAATAATATTAAATGAAATATAGATAAATGATTTTACTATTCTACTTGGGTTAACTAGATAAAAAATAATATGCATGATAACTTTTTTTTTCCCTTTAAGTTAACTTCTTTAAATCTTTTGCATAGAAATGAGATAAGAGTGAACAATTCCAACATTTATGAACATAGACGTGGAGAAATGCGCTTTAATTCCTTCAAATCACGATTTAAACTTTTTAAAATTATTAATTATTTTAATTCTTATTAAATAGTTTTAATATATGTTAAATATTTTCATTCTTTTTCTTTACAAGCAATTTTTGAACTTCGCATGTGTCTCAATATTAATTTTTTCCCCTAAATGCTTAACTATATCAATGTCATTTTCAGTATTGTATTTTTATGATGCTATTATATTGTTACTTCTTGTTTCAATATTTGTACGAGTTAATTTTTTTATATTCAACCAATTAATTTTTAGATAATTAAGAATAAGATAATTGATAGGTTTTTTAAAAGAAAAATTGGTAAGGCAAAGAAGAATAACCTAAGTGAAAGTTTACTGCTAATTGTAAGATAATTTATATTTAACAAAAAAAATTAAAAATTTTAATTTTGATTTCGTGATTTATAATTTCAAGTTTTTGATAGAGTAAAGAGATTCATTTTGAATGGTGATAATTTTTAATATGTTCTAATTCAATAACTTATTAAATATTTTAATAATGATAAATCATAAGGTTATATTTCAAATATTTAGCAATAAATAAAAGGCCAAAAATCATATAGCATTTAAAATATTTTATATATTAAAAATATTTCTAATTTAACTCCAAAAATTTCTGTCAAACTCCACTACTGTTTGGAGTCAATTTTTGTTATTTAAATAGTAGAGACCGGCACATTCAGTGAAAGTTCCAATGTTCTATAGTTATGCTTGTCTCTGTGTTTTCTTTCAGGAAAAAAAATCGTTATTTACTCTAACTTTGCTTTTGAATAAAGCATTCATTAATTGCATAGAATTTAAAATGCCTGCAATTAAAATGCATCAATTTTAAACTTCCAAATTGATCAAAATGCTCAGTTTGGATTTATTGAAGTTATAAACATTTTATATAAGATGATAGAATATTAAACGGACCAAATCTAACTATGCAGCTAAGCAGAGAGGTGACGGAATTTGTCAAATTCCGTCTCTTTACGTCGAACTTCGATTAATTGCCGAGTTATAAAGGTAGGCAAATCCCGACAAAATTCTCCGGCGTTTGTAATATTCTGGCATATCATATTGTATCCAAACTGCGTGTCTAAAATTTAGAAACAATGAAATTACCATTTGAAAGTCCTAATCCAAACACACGCTAAGTAAGATATGAATTGAAGGTTAAATATGAGGAAAGGACTAACATTTGACATTTTGCTTATTGCTTTTTCAGGCCATAATTCTCGTAAAATGACAAAATCTTGTGCTTCACATTCCTATTTTTGTATATCAGACCATTTATGATAATTCTTAAATTATATTTACATTTATTTCGGATGAGGAAATCAGTTATATATATTGAAAATAAAATCAGAAATTAAATTTTAAATATGAATTAAGAATTATTATTAAACATGGGATGATAAAGTAAATTTATAAAATTTAATCTAATTAGTAAAAAAAATTAAAATTCAATTTCAATTTTCAATTTTAATTACTTATAGTATTTTTGTTTAGAAATATTGCATTCCCTAACAGAATTTACAGTTTACATAGTAAATTTCGGTTATTTATGAGAGCACAAACATAGAATGCAAGAATAGCGGAAGCCATCTATGTATAACTCTGTGTTATCTTCGAACTGTGGGAAGTTGTAGTAATCTGTAGAAGCCTAATAATGCTTTATTGATATGAATTAAATATTAAATGACAGAATATTTGAAAGCCTAATGGTGCCAACTATGGAAGCCTAATAACGTTGAACGAAAAAGTGGAAGTTCGAAAAACATATTTTTAGCAAACTAAAAATAAGTAATAATATTAGAATGAAATATTTTATTAATATTTGAATTAAATATTAAATGATTAAAATTCCTTATTGAATTAATTTTAGAAAAACTATTCATTAAATTTAAGCGATGTAAGATTTAAGTTATTTATATTAAACTCCTAAATTTAAAATTTTTATTTTACTCGACATATGACTTCATAAAAATAAAGAAACTAATAATAAATAATTGACTAAAATAATTAATTTTGAAATTTTTTTTGTTAAGTTTAATTTATTTAATTTTTCATAAACTTAAGAGATTCATCGTTTGTGTCAGGTTTGGTGCTAATTCTTAAGCACTTAATTTTGTGATTATAGACGATGGTATACGTTCTGGCAAATCGCCAATGAGTTCCTGTTCTTCAATTTTTATTGGGTAGGTGAAGGAAGCAGCTGGTCGCAGTTATATTCTTCCGCACTAGATGTCCAAGGGAAAGGATTTCAAGTGGTCCTAGCAAAGCAGCAATAAAAGCCCTGATCCTCTAAAAGCCATCTCAGTACTTGGCTGACACATACAACATGGATAGGTCCCCCACCGAAATCAGATCGTATCGTGAACCCCTCTCTTCATTATATGCAGGAAAGCTTCTGCGATGAGAGTGATTTACAATGATATTATGAGAAGATATTTGAGCCGTGCACACTTGTGTGGTTCATTTCCTGTTAGGTAATGGTCTTAACGTAAACCATCCTTGTAGTCTACAAATAAAGAAATGTCCGTTGTACACGTTTTATTCTAAAGCTATATTAGCAGCGAAAGAAGTATGAAATCTACTCACTAGAATTTTACTGCATATACTTTTTTAAGGATACTTTATTAAAGTTACTTTCCTTAATAAATTATGAGATTTATAATTTTAAGAACTCCACAATTTATTAGAGGGAGTGTGTGATAAATTTTTATTTTAAGAATATATCAAGTATTTTTCTAGTTATTAATATGAGACCTATAACTATTTTACAAATGTAATTAAATATAATGTAAGTAGCTTATTGTGTTTGTATAAATAGCTATTATACTAGTTTGCAAAATCTTGATAATCACTAAATTTGATTAAACTATTTGCTTAGTCAAAAGGAAGGAGTTAAGGTTTATGGAAAGATAAATCTCATATTAAATTTTTGTGGTATACCAAAAGAAGTTAGTCAGAAATCAGTTAAAAAATCTTTAAAAATGAGTGATCAACATAATTAATAGTTGAATATAGAGAGAACAGTAATAAAAATTTAAGAGTTGTGAACAATTATTCAAGAATTACGAGTAATTTTTTAAACCACCTAGCCGTGTGGTAGGTCACTCTACAAGGTAATCATCCATGATATCAATGTGCTGGCAACCACCAAGTTAAAGGCCTCTGAATACCTTCTTTACAGCATTCAAGATACTTCATTTTTGCCAAATTAAAATATACACATACTTTATTGCCGTTGAAGCACTTATCATTTGAAATGCTACTCACACCAATGCTACATCTCGAGCAAGAAGAGAGCACTGTGAGCTCCTAACCACCAAAGGTTGATGCATGCATTCCTGCTCTTTGGAGAACTCTACAAAGATTTCAATACAAATGGAGTTTGGATTGCCTTATTTTGTATGTATTTTCATGCATTTGTGTGTTGTGCTCTTGTTTCTCTTGCATAATTGTCCACATTTTCACTTTTATCCCCTATTTTTGTAATTTGCTTGATATTATAAGAAGTCATGATTCTATCATTATTTGAAAAGAGTCGAATTGTTATTGTTGACCCTATTGCAATTTTTGTCAGGAAACAATAGTACAATGATCTTCATATTCGATGGATATGTGAGAGGTGTAACATGCAAAAGAGAGGATGTTACTCTATATTAATTTTAGATGATCTTGAATCAATTGTCAAACTCATAATTGATTTAGTTAAATATATTGATGTCTTTTTAATGAAAATTACAGAACTTTATCTAAATGGTATAAATTTTTAATGTTACATTAACACTAAAAATTTAGTGTTTAGTGTTACTTCAATATGATTTTTGCCATGTGCTCCAATTTTTAGCATCGAATTTGATTTTTATTTTTTAAAATATATTGAGATGCATTTTGAAGCTGTTTTCCCAAAAAAAAAGTGCACATAATAGAAATTGTGTGGAGGTAATATTGAATTTTTAATGTTAATATAATATTAAAAAATTCTTCTGTACAAATGTAAATCTAACACTGGCCTTATTTGGAAGATAATAAATGTCACACATAAACTCAATCACTTACTATGCTTTTCCTCATCTCTGGGTGACAGGCATCAACCGTAAGCCTTTCATCCTTTGAACCTGGCCCCATAAAAAATTGGACAAATAATGAATTATTTTAACCAAAAAATAATCAAAATATGCATTTATTAATGTTTGGCACAAGGCCAAAGGCCAATATTTATATGTCATTTTTTTCTATTTTTGCTTTGCTCACATTTGTTCTCTATATAGTACGTGTAGAAGAGGTAAATGTTTTCAACTCTAATTAATTTAATTTGATGATTTTCTTAACACATAGTGAACTGTCGTAGTATCAGCTCTCCAGCATGCATGCTAGTGGCACTTTTTGGCTGTGTCTTCGGAGCCTTTCTACCTCTGATGCTCCATCCATTTCTAATTCAATCATTGCACCCACCTTGTCTCTCTACGCTGTCTTCATTCTGAATCTGACCTTCTAATTGCTTTTCTCTTTTTGTTTCTTCTGGAACTTGGCTTGTCTAGCTAGCTGCTTACTCTTTCTCATTATTCTTACACACCTTTTTCTTTGACTCAGGAGATGCACAGCAAAAGTCACTGAAACTTTCTCACCCCATCTTTCCGTCTGCTTCATTCATGATCTTTTTGGCGCCAACTTTCTCTCTCTAAACGACAAACTGAACGGCCACTACATAATGATATCAATGAACCACCAGGTGTACCAACCAATTAGTGCTTGATGGTTTTGTTCTCTTTTGCTCTGATTGTTTAATTTAATATATTATCTTGATAAATTCTTCTATTATGTTCTTGATTTATCTCTTTCTTTGTTTGTTAATTAATAATGCCCATGAGTAATTGCTTAACTTCAGGCAATGTTTTTACAAATGTCGAGAAGGATGAGCAAATCATAGGACAATGAGTACAAAACAGGAGTCAACCAATTATAGAAAACTAAGTGGGGAATCCATGGAAAAGCAGAACACAAATCAAGGCCCCACGCGAGGTTGCCTGAGAATGGAACCACATAGAAGAAACGTGGTATCTGATGCACAAGGTACGAAAGGTGGTGTGGTCCAATGTCTCAGCTGCCAAGCACTTCCACTGGAATGTAGCCTTTGGCCGGTATTGGCTTCTTATAATATTGATAACCTAATCTTGTTTGCTATAATGAGAAAGACTTACTGCTGAAAAGATGTTTTAAAGACTTTACAGATTACTTGCCCGATAGGGGAAGCGGATCAAGGCAAGAAGCCATTAGAGAATAAAAGACACCATATGGTTTCGTTTGACAGGGATGAGGAGTTAGACATCAAACCAATCTTCACTTCTTCTCTTAAGGACTCCCACTCATGCACCGTATGCTATCTTTGTAAATCAAGGAAAACAAAGATATGGAAGATAAGGAAAGAAAGGGATTCATAAATGGTTTAGAGATGACTTTTCTTCTTGTCATTTTAATGTTGAGAAAATCCTCTGCAAAAAATACAAAAATAAGGGAATAGATTAGTTCTAAGAATTAATTATATATCTTCATTTTCTTCCCCTTCTTAATTCAAATTCTGGATATAGATAAGGTTATAACATAACTTCATCCTCTTACTCTCCATTCTCCCTTGATAATGCCAAAAAATCCACTAGCCCCCTTGATCATCCAGCAACTGCCATTACACTGATCCCTTCTTGCAATTGCCCTTGCATGAGCTCTTCCTCCTCGCCTCGACAACTTCCCCCACCCGCACCGGTACAGTGCTATCACCCATTCTGGACCCATCTATTACTCCTTGTCATGTCAACAATCTGTATCGATTGCTTGTCATGCAGTCCTAGCACCACCTGGATCATTCTACCCTTAACTACGTGTGTCTAAAAAAATATCTGTTACATTCTAAGACATTTATCCTAAATTCCTTGCACTCAACTCATCTATTGTTTTAAGTATCACAGTGTTTAAATCGTCTCAGCTACCATTAACGATGTCTTTCTCTTTGTGCAAGACTTCAAGTCCCTTCCTCACCCCTGCAAGTTAAGAATTTATCATCTCCACTTAAACATTGCATTAATGTTCGCCATGGAAAGCATCCAGCGTCTTCCATTGCAGTGAAATTCCAGTTAAAAACTTCCCGAATACCCTCTAATGAAAAATATAGATGAGTTCTTTCCTGATTCAATTTGACTAACTTCCTAACCGTGTTTTTGACGAATACTAATTGATTTGAAATTCATATTTGATAGTTCTACCAAACTCGATAAATCTTGGTCTTAGATTGAACCAGAGAGAGTTAATTTTATAGTATAACGATCATATAAAAGTCTTCCCAAAAACTAATCATCTAAGAAGAAAGATATAGGACACAATATATAGAACCCTGTCTTGTGGAGGAAAGATGAAACTTCAATCCTGGATAATGTTTCTCAAGCGGTAAACGAAAGGCACTAAAACGAATAGGCATTTGGCATACCTAACATTCTTCTTTAATTCACTTCCAAAAAGACAGGAGATATCCTTCTTTAATACAACTCTTTCAATAATACTGTATACAGTGTTTGTTGACTTAAGTAACATCTTATATCCTTTAAAGAATTTGTGACTTTTGCTAAATCTAAGAATCGATTCTTGATCTCTACATGCATTCAATTGTTTAATTGCTCTTATAAATTACCAAGAAAAGGAGATTAAAAACAAAATGGTGAATGCAGTAATATACAATTCTGCATCAAGCCTGCCATAAATCAAGGAGGGAATGACCGTCCCCAATTCATACAAAAGTGAGGGATATCTATCCTTTCCATTTTTCTGTTAAGTTCTTCAATTTAACTAACAACGTGAAAGCAAGCAAAATTAACCTAACCAAGCAATTCATAATAAGAACATTTCGTCCCCAGGTTGAAGATCAATTCATCCCCTTTCGTCAAAAGTTAATGAACGACCAATCAGTTTTGGAGAAAAACATCGTAGACATCAAAATACATCAAAAATCTCTATAAATTACAACAAAACAAGGCAATATAGCTCTAGGATTGAACACATACAACTCATCCAAGTTAGAATAAGCCCCAACAGCCCCTGCCACTGAATCATACTCTTCCATATTATTCCCTAATCCTTCCATATTCTTCTTCACTCTTCCTGCTATCACCCTGCAAACCAACATAGCCCTCTTGCCGTCATTATCATCATCCGCCGAAATTCTGGCCTTGTCATGCGCCTTTCCGCTCGTCGCTGTCGTCAATATTCCCTTCCCAACATTTCCAACGTTAGACTCTCCGGCAACCTTAAAACCATTCTTAATTATGCTACAGACGTTGCACTGTGGGATTGAACTGCAGAGGTTGGATGATCCGTTTAGGCCTAGTGAGCATGAGAAAGTGGTGCAGTGGAACCTGAGGAGCTCATTGCCGTCTGCTATGCAACGCGGGTGTTTCTTGGAGAGCTTTGTGGCTTTGGCTTTGATGGTGTCTCTGTACTCTTCGAATTTGCAGATTGTCCTCTGGGTGTTGTGGACTTTAAGGATGCGGTCGATTTTGCAGACTGGGGATTGTTTCTTTAGCCAGCTTGAGTGGAATATGATTTCCACGATGTTCTTGCTCGTGTCTTCCGAACCCAGCTCAGAAACTGAGATTCAAAACACATGAAAATTTCCAAATAGATTGTCAATAACTCAATATAGACTCGTTGATATTTGCAAATTATTTTGAAATGAGATCATCAAATTTAACACCTGAGCTGAAGAGAAAATTTTCCCTTTTTTTTTTTTTTTTTTGGTGCACAAAAATAACAAGAAGGAGATATTCTCCCAATCTTACAGGCAGGGCGGGCGCTAATGGCACATTGGGCTGCTGGCAGAAAATTTTCTATTCCTATGGTAATACTGAAAATCTGGATATTTAAAAGCCTTCTGTATCTGTCTAATATGTCTAAATTATTTCCGGTCTCACAATAAAATAACACTGAAAATCTAAAAATCAGTGTCTAACCTGCATGTTTAACAGCTTGATGAAGTTCCAAATTCTCAGCTTTCATGAAGATCTCACCACATGCAGGGCATGAACAAATACTACTCCTCAGAGAAGGGTCCCTGGCGAAACCAAGCACAGGGTCGACCACCATTCGGCACTCATAACAGCCAGAAAGTCTCCTAAATGGCATTCCCCTGAGAGAAGAACCGCTCGCAGAAGAAGACGAATTAGACGATGACGCCGACAACGACAGCGAAGAAGACGACGCAGAAACCACTCCACCGAGTTCATTCACAGACACTCTCATGGATCTTCTGGAACTATCGCCATTGTTGCTGCATGCACTCAGGGGGACCTTTTTCTTGTGTATTTCAGGGGACCCAGCATTCTCAGGCCTCGCCGTGACTTTTGTGTTATTGCACAGAGAACCCGAACATTTCATCTTCTTGCATTTCTTGCCGCTTTCTTCTGGGGCTCTTTCTTCTTGCAGCTTCCTCTGTTCTTGCTTCTGTTTTGGCTTTGCTTGCTGCTGCTGATTCTGCTGTTGCTGTTGCGGTTGCTGCGGTTGGGTTTGGACATTTCTGCAAGTCAGCAGACCTCGTACTACTGACCAGGAAGGTTGTTTCTCGGTTTTCTGGGATTGATGATTTTGGTTTTGAGTTTTCTGGTTGGCATGCTTGGTTGACGGCTTTCTTTGAGTTTTGGGTTTGCTCATTGTAAGAGAAGAGATGGAAGTTGGCTCAGCCAAAGACAAAAGGCTGGCTTTGTCTGAATTTATCTGATGAAACTCAAAGGGGGTGTTTTATAGGACATGAGCTGCAATAGCACGGGTTGGGACTTTAAGCAGAGCTGTCTTTGGAATAGACTGTACTTCTGGATCATTTGCAAGGGCGATTGTTCTTATTAGATCGTTGATATGTATTATCTTTAACAAACCGTAGATGTGGGTCATGTTGAGAATCTAGCCGTTGATTTCTTTTTGGAGGCGAAAGAATTTCTATTTAACGGTGCATTTTATGAATTACCATTTCTAGAAAAAATATAAATAGAAGATTTTCTATGGTATTTACAAAAATATCACTTGAAAGTAAGATTTAAAATTAAATTTTAATTTTTTTATATTTATTAAATTAAATTTTATAAATTTATTATATCATTCAATTAATAATCATTAATTTATATTTAAAATTTAATTTTAAATATCATTTTTTATTCATGCATGACTTATCACTTTTTATTATTACAAAAATGAAAACTACTTAATAAATCTTAAGTTCCAATTTAGACTATTGAAAGAAAGTTCCTAACATAAGCACATCCTGCTTACAGACAAATTGACTAATGCATCTTCGAGTGGATCCAGAGGTTAAGAAAATGCATCTTTCATTTTTATATCAAAGAGATAACTTTTTATTGTCAATAAGCACTGTGCTAATCATAGTTTGTCTCATTTCAATTTTATCTTATGCATCTAAACTAACCCTTTTAGAGTTTATTTAGTAGTTTAATTAATTTGCTTTCTAATAAAATAGAGCTATGATCCATGGGTCCCTCCTTTTTATGTCGGGGCTTATGGGTCGTATATGTCCTGCGTATTAAACAAACGGTAAACCCCATACCGTCCTTCTTTATTGCCTGCCCAATAATTAATAAATGATAATATATGATGCACAATGTGCACGGTGGCCAACATAAGATCAGATTAGGTTGCAAGTGTTGAAGCAAATCAACCGCCAATAATGCTATAGCCTACAACTCTAATTTTCATTTTTTTATTTTAACTTCAGAAGTTCTTGCGTGAGAAAAAAAAAATGAAAAACACTACTTACACTAGTAACCATCTTACATTATTATTCACATTTACATATATAACATAAATTAGGTCAAACTAACTTCGCTTGATAGATAAAATATTAACACACGGTATTAGAGAAATTTCAATATAACATGCTTTTTTATACTTATTTAACAAGTATAAAGAGCTATTTGATTCTCATAAAAAAATAAATTTTTGCAAATAATTAAGTTCCTTTAAAAGTAAATTCTTTTTAATTGATAATAAATAAACCACAAAATTATACTTTTATCCATCTTTTAATTTCGACAAAATTGTGTTTTTATGTAACGTTTTACTAATCAAATCAGATGTAAATCTTCATGGCCAAGCAATCGTTAGGACATTAAATCTACATTTATGATGTTAATAAATGGATTGCATTTAAGAAACAGGAGTAAAAACACATACCATACACAAAGTACCGGAAATTTCTCACAATACTAACACTGCCCCAAACTTACACATGACGATTTTAGTGATACGATGCACGTATGGGGTCAGTGAATAAATGGGCTGTGCTCCTTTCTTTTTTTACTGAAAACTACTGCTCATCAGTTTCACGAATCACATTCTTTCTTCCTTCAACGATACACCATCCTCCCTGGTAATCCCACATGACATGCTAAATGGGTGGAAATCCAACCTGCCTGCCGTTATTTTGCAGGCCTTTCATCAAACACATTCTAGTACATAAATTAAAAGAAGCAATTCAACCTAGGAATTTCATATCAGCCTTTACAACAAACACCCTGGCTTCATCATTTTGCAATAATCACAGACTGTCATGAAAAAAATCTCAGCAGATCTGATGGATTAATATATTAATACTACTTGATAGGACTACAAATTTATTAAGTTCTTGTGCAAGAAGTTGATTTTTTTATCCATCTGGGGGTGCTGACTATTTCAATTTCAAGGCCTCCAAGCCAACACCAATTTATGGTGGATATTAATTAGGGTTGTCGTCATTAGAAGCCCAAGGAATACCTTTTTTGGGGTGAGAGCGTTGCACCAATTGCGAGGCAGTCCACTAATTACCCCATAATGGTGCTTCCTGAAGGCAAAAGCTGCTTATTTTGATTCCTTTTGCCTAAAAATCATATGCCATGGAATAAAGTTCTCTGCTTTAATTGACCTAAAAATCAGTAATTTCAGAAAAAAAAAAGAAAAGAGTTTCGAAATTTTTAGTTAGCAAATCTTGGAAAATGCTATCTCCACGTGTAGGTTTTTTATTTACACTCTCTTTAATGAGAAAATTTTTTATGTATAAAGTGTGTATGTCAGTCACATACGCACTAAATTCGTAATATTGCATTTTGTTTGTTGTCTGGTTTGATTGATTGATTACTGGTTTGGAACAAAATTTGAAGTCACTGTTTAAACTTTAACTCCACGAGTGAAGGAGAAAATGCCTGCCTCAACTAACAAATATTCTCTTCAATTTTTTATCTTCTAGTTTATATTTTTTTTTTACATTATCAATAATATATTTATTATTATTTTTTTAATTTTAATTTTATCCATATTATTTTCTAATAAATGTTCAACCATATTTAATTTTTAATAAATAAATTAGCAAAATACAACCTTTTTTCCTTAAATTTGATATAATCTTCTTAATTCTTTGTAAAAGGAGATAAGTTTAAAAAAATAAAGAAAGTGAATATGGGAAATTATTGATTTAGTTAGTATATAAGGTAATTCTACAAGATATTCAACTTTTGAAACGTTGAGTATTGTTATCATTGTAATGCTAATTTTATTTTGAAGTTTGTATATTCTTATTTATGTATTTTGAAATTCATAAATAAGTAATTTAAGAGTGGAAAATACTCCTATTCTTAGGAGCCTAAACTTCTCATTTCATACTTATACTTCAATAATTACTCTAGTCATATTTAATATTACACGCACTAATTAAAAATTTTGTGATATTAAAAATAATGAATTATTTATGCATATTTATATTTTAAATTTGAATTAAAGCATTGAAAAAGAGAAAAATCTCGATAATATTAAATATTATCATACTACAAAAATTTTTGGTACAAATTTGATGTAGCCGAAAGGATTGTGAATTGCGTGTGAAATAACACTACTCTTTCACCATCTGAATCCCATACACGAATTGTTAATGCACGTTAGCACAAAACATAGCCTTTCGTTGAGAAAAGATTGTGTTGGATCTTAGATCACATTAATGGCCGTTGGAAGTGTAAAGAGTCCAAAGATTATCCATAAGCATCTAATTTTGAAATAAGAATGCTTTTTAGAAACCAAATGTTAAGGCTTTTGATAATATTGGTTAAAGCTCAGTGAGCTTCTTATTTACTATTTTCACCGGGAAAATGAAAAACTTTTCTTCACTCGGTAAAGCTGCCAGCCTCACATTATTCCTTTTTGTTTTCACTTCCTTTAATGGAACAATAATTAGTAATTTGCAAACTTTATTATCAGTTTGTCTAAGTACCAGCAGCTTAAATGAGAAGAATAATAATTATAATTAAATAATTAAGTACATAATCAGTACAACCGTTAAGCACACACATTGAATTGAATTTTAACTTATCCTGGGAGTATATCAGTTAACAAGACTCAAACTAGCATATGAATTATTTTTATCCATTATAAACCAAACATTTTGCAATTTTAGGATACAGGTTCTGTAACTGGGACTGCTTTGTCACCATTATATTAGCTAATGAATGCAGAAAAATACAAATATTCCTTAAAAAAATTAAGAATTTGTTTGACATGCAATTTTTTTGAAATTAATTTTGTTTCATTTAAATAGAAATAATTTTAATTTATTTAAAAATAAATTTTATTGTTTGAAATTTTTATAAAAAATAATAATTCTAATTCATTTGTCAATAAAATATTTTATTTAGAATGAATTAAAAATATATGAAATTCAATTAACAAGTAAATTTTGATGGTATCATAATAAATATAATATAAAAAATAAGGGAAATATTTGAACTGAGACTTGCTCTTCATTATATTTTAGTGAGTCAAGAAAGATTACATTATTACTGTTTCTATAGACAATCTGATTGAAAGAGTGTACTCTATTTCATAGAGTATAAGATGGCAAAATTTGAATATCATAGCAAGAGATACATGGGAACTTCGAAAATAGAAAGGACAACTCTAAATATTGACAGATATATTTTTGTTGAAGCAAAGTCTTAGGTTATGAAATACAAAATATCCTAGTTGGACACAACTAGTATAAAATTTATTCACTTATTCTTTCTTGAATTGTCATAATCGAGTATGAAATACCTCTGCAAGAATAGAAAGTGTTTTGTTTTTGAATAACCACTGGAACTTGTAGTTAATTTTCGAGTTCTGAAATTTGTTGTTTCAAATTACGTAACTCAAATTTCAAAAGGCTGATCCAAGAATTCATACCTTCACTTTGTTTTTGTTAAGTCTGCATTACTGAAATTGAGGTGTTGTATCTTCGCTTTTAATTGTGACTATTGAAGAAGCAACTTGATATTTATGAATAACATTGATTGGAATTACATAATGAAAAATGTCATTTTAGAAGAAAATATTTTATTTTTATTTATTTGTCATTTTAGAAAGTGAAAAATACATTAATTATGTTATTTCAAATATTATCCCTATAATCTAAATAAATATTCAAGAATTTTATTTATTGGTTTGTACCAGAAGTAATTCTTGTGAAAAATGTGTATTTAGATATATTTTTATTTTTATATTTTTTAAAAATTGTTGTCAAATTAATTAAATTTAAGTTATCATTAATTAAATTTAACAAAAAAAATTATCTAAAAATAATATAAAAAATAGAATTTATATAGAGAGAAAATAAATAAACAACTTCTTAATTTTATGGGAAATAAAACTTCTTGAAAAACTCTATTTCTCTCAATTTATTAAATAATAGCCAACCAAATAATTACCTCTTTTCAATTTTTCAAGAAATAGGACTTTCTATTCTATTGCTACAAATCAAACAACATCCTACTTTTTTTATTGTTTGGCACATAAAGACAAGTTTATTTAATTAAAATTATAAAAATTATATTTTACCTACTAATAATTTTGTTGATTTGCACTCAACGCAATTATATTCTTCAAATATTATAATTTATATACTATCCAAACATTTTTTTATCTAATTTTTAATAAAATATTTCACAATAAGTCAGTTTAGTGAATTCAAAGGAAATTATAGGAAAATAAATTATTTTATTATATGTATATAAATTGATACTTAGGATTTTCAATTGTGATTAAAAGATATATTAACCCTGTCTCTTTAATTTAGATCAACAAAACCATATGTTATTATTATATGTTTTATAAAATTATCAACAATAAAATATATAATTTTTATTACAAACATCAAGAACTTTAGTTGATTTTCTTTTACACGTGTCATATATTATAATAACTTTTTTAAATTTAAGGTATATTATTAAAATAAGGAGATAAAACTAATATATTTTAATTTCCATTGGAAATTCTTAACATTCACATGAATATATAAAAATTACACTTTATTCACATGTAGTTTCACTCTATTTTACTTAACTCATATATTATAGAATTTTTCACTAAAAATTGGATAGAAAAAAGTTTAAGTTAGTAAAGTGTTAACAGTAAAAATTACAAGTAGACAAATTGCAATGCTTAAAAATATAAGTACATTAAGAGAAAATGAATGTAACTATAGATGTTAAAATGTAATTTTTCCTTAAAAATATTATTATACATACAAATATTATTTTAAGGTCAAGTTACACAAATAATCATTTTCTTCTTAAAATATTTTCAAGATAAGAGTAACAAGTTTTTAATAATAAAAATTAAAAGTTAAATATACTTTTGTATCAAATATAACATTCAAAGAAAAATATTCAAAATTTTTGTTTTTCATTTTTATCATTTTTTTCATAAAGGTAAATTCATATACTTTAGGTAAAATTGATAACTACAATTTTATATTCTCTCTATATAAATTCAATACAAATATTGAATATTAACTATTGAATATTTATATTTATAGGGATAAAAAGATGAAAAAGAAAAGAGACGGGTGAGACAGGAAAAGAGTACAAGAGGAAGCGAAGGATAGAAAACAAATAGAGGGATGCCAAAGAGAGAGATGAGAGAAAGAAGAAGTTGAGAGAGATTAAAAAAAGGAAAATAAGGACAAAAAAAAAAAAAAAGAATGAGAGGATTAAAGCAGTGGCAGATAGAGAAGAAGATTAGAAGAGAGAAAGGGTTGAGAGAAGGGAAAAAAATAGGACCGTTGAAACGGATTAAAATCCATGAAATGGTCTGTTAGTTTGTAGGTATTGAATGATTCAGACTTATAATTTTGAAAGTGCTAGCTCGACTGGTGAAATATTTTGTTTTACATTTTTAAATTTTATATAGATAAATATTTTCAATTTATATAAAATTATGCTTTTATTTTTTTATTTTTAATTATATAGGATTATGTTATGAATAATTTTTAGATAATATTTTTATTTTATAGATATTTTATAATTTATATTTTATATATATAATATTTTTAACATATATATATAAATTGAAAATATATTATAATTAATTTATAGATGAATATATGATACCTTTAAATAATTTTAATTTTTATTATTTAAAAGTTGAATTTTTAATTAAAAATTAAAAAAATTCTTGAATTAGTCCGGGTCCAAAAGGATGAAAGACCTCTATATTGAAAGTTAATGAAAAAAATGGATGAATTTAGCCCAACCTTTTAATGATCAGCCCGTCCGTTTCACAATTTAAAAAAAAGTAGAGATAAAGATATAAAAGAGAAAGAGAGGAATGGAAAGAGGATGAAAGGAAAGAAAGAATGATTTTAAATAATTTATTAGAATAACTTCTTTTAATTAAAATGAAGAATTGTTATATTGGCCAACTTTCCTTTAATTAAACGGTTAACGAACTCTTATTATATTATCTCCTCTCTTGCCTAATTAATACAAAATCATTTCAAACACCAATCTATCTTTAGTAGAGGAAAAATTAATAAAATAAAATATTTCTGTTCTAGTAAAACTATTTATCTCTTGTTAACCTTTGTAAATTTATCTTGAATTCATGTTAAATTGGATGAAAAGAGTATATAATCACAAAATCAAGTATAAACAAATTATTGCGCGTAATTTTGTGATTACCAATCATAGTTCAAAACTTTCATAGCCACTTGGTCTCAAGGGAAGTGTATTAGAGAGCTCGAGAATAAGAAAAAGAATCCACGTTAAAAACCCGGACAGAAGTGCAAAAAATGCAAGTTTGGTTGCTTTTTTTGTCATAAGTAAAGTATCAACTATTGACTTATAAAGGAGGCCAATAAAAAAAAATGGCGAATAATGTGGGCAGTTTATAGTTATAGAGTAGATTAAGGCTATGTTTGTTCCGCTGAAAAATATTTTCTATAAAATATAATTATAAAAATGATAATATGAAAAAAATATTTTATTTATTTGATATTAAAGATAAAGAGTTTAGGAAAAGTAATTTCTTTTATTTAAAAAAATAATTTATTTTCTTCTATTTTTAAATTTTTATATATCAATTTTTTAATTCATAAATATAAATAATATATCATCTTTTCATTAATTTATATGCAAATGATATTTTTTCATAAAAAATACTTTCCGGAAACCTAAGTATCCTTATTTAGATCCAGGTAAAAAATATGAATTTATACAAATAAAGTTCATACGGGCCTCAAACTTATGTGCTTAAGTTTGTGTAAGTATAGGATTTGCTCATAGGTTTTTTTATTAAAATTTTTTATAATATTTTAAATATTTGAATTTTTTTTATTTCAAATCAATTTTTAATTTAATATCTAATAAGTTATTATAATTTTTTTATTTTTACTTAACTAACTTATTACAGAAAAATTAAAAAAATTAATTATCAAATTATAATTTAAAAAATAAAATTTTTAATTTAATTTAGTCCAATTTTCTTTAAAAATACTTTTATTCTTCTATATTTAAAATTTAATCTTTAATTATTATGTATATAAGTTTAATAATTTAATATTTTTAATAATAAAAAAATTAATAATACAATATAAGTTTTTCTTTTTTTTTTTTTGAATGTACACAAGTAAACGCACATAATTTGAAGCTTGACCGGACTTATAAGCTCGGCCGCCCGGCCGCCTGGTTTTATGTCTAATCAAATAACAATAGCAAACCACATGTTCAAAAGCCAAGCCATCAAATGTCCGGAGGACAGAAAACCATTTTTTTTATTTTAAAATATAATTATAAAATATTAAAATAAAAAATTATTTATTTAATATTAAATATAAAAATTTTAAATAATTTTTTTACTATGATAATAATTCTAGATATTAAAAACAGAATTTAAAATTAAATTCTAATTTTTTTATGTACATTAAATTAAATTTTATTATTTTTTATCAATATTTAATGATAATATTTAATTAATATTTAAAATTTATTTTTATACATATAATATTATTATTTTTTATGACAAATTATACAAGTAATATATTTTGTATTTATTAATATATATAATTTTTTATGAAAAATACTTTTGGACCGGTAAACGTGCTTGTCAACTGTGGTTGTGGTGATTATTATTTGTTAAACGAACCTAATTGGCAGGGTGGCAGAGGAGCCTGTGCTTTGTTCTTCTTTAAACCAATAATAAAATTCCAAAAAAACACTTTTTCTAACAATCCATCGTTCTTTTTCAGTAAAAAAGAAAAAAAAAGCATGTTGTGCTAGTTTAATCATCCAACCTAAAAAGTAAAAAATGACTTTTCTTTAGCACGAAATTTAACCTAGCTACTTTATGCGACATGTTATATATATATATATATGCTGCTGAATATATGAGTTTGATGATTCACAGAAGATATAAAAAAAATATATATTGGGGGAGAGGCAAGGGAACATAATTTATTTCCTAAATTTTAATTGAGTGATAAAAATAGTATGTAAAATTTAAAATTTTATAATTTACTCTTGAACTTTGATTAAATGATAAAAATGATACATATTTTAAAATTTTATACTTCTATTAATGTGATTACTATATAAGGTAAGTAGTATAAAAATCATAAATATATTATAACTATTGTTGGAATTTGAAGAATATATAATGCTAAAATTTAATTCAATTGTATTTAATGAAAGTTTTTTTTAAAAGGTTTCTAAAGTTCATATTCATTAAAATTTAATGAATTTTATCTAATTTATAAATTTAACAATTGAACTATTTTATCAACAAAGTTAACAATCTTTGCAAAAAATTTTATTTAAATTGTTCTTGTAAATGTTAGTATGTAGACAATAGTCTTGATATGAACTATTTGATAAATATAGTTAAGGATTTATGAAATTTTTTATTTTAATTATTTTCATAAATTATTATCTAAAATTTTAGTGTATAAATGACAGATTGATTTGATGTGAACATAATATTTTTCAGATCTAATATTTAATTTATCTTACATATTTTTAAAAAATTGAACAAATCGATATGGTCAAAATATATGATATACTCAAAAAAAATTCTTACATCAAATTTTAAAATTAATTTTGAAATCTAATTTCTTAGTTCCTATTTAAGTTTTTTGAAAAAATTGTCATCAAACTTGAATTTTTTTCTTTCGTCCAAACTAAATTTTTTCTTTCGTCCAAACTAAAGAGTACCCTGGCATAATTGAAAAGCAAGTTAGCAAATATTTCTATTTGACTTAATATAACATCGATAGTTATATTTTTTATTTAAGCTTATAATTTAAAATTTATCTACTATTTTTATCACTCACTCAAAATTTATGAGGATAAAATGTAAGATTTTAAAATTTATATACTATTTTTATCATTAATCAAAATTTAAACGATAAATTACATTTTCCCAATTATTTTACAGTTAAAATCTATATATGAAAAAAAAGTTACTTTCTAGCATAAACTCAACATATTATGCTGTTAAGGCACTCGATGTAACGAGATCATTATGTCATTACATCATTACAGAAAATAGAGGTTTACCTCAACATCACACCAATATATAAACAATGAAAAAGTGGTGAGTTGTTAGAGTTATTGACATTTAGATGAAGGGTAATGTTATAAGAAATTTTACTTCTACAAATATAGAATGTTTTTATCATTAAATTATAGTTAATATATTAAAATTTATATTTTTAATTTTAATTTATTTACTTTAAAATTTAAAAAATAATTTAATAAAATATTTAACTTCTTAAAAAATGAAACTTTCCATAATATTATCCTTTGATGAAATTGTGTTGTTACATTCATAATAGTAAATATACCTAAACTAAACATTTTGTGGTAAAAAAAAACTATTTTTACAATAATATTTAAGGATACTAGCTAGTGGTAGTAGTGCTTTCTTTCACCTAATAAGAAAAATATGGCATATCATTTTGTAATCTTGTGCAACCTCGTGCATTTTATATCCTATGCTAGATATGATATGAATATTTTTGGCTCACTAAGCCTCGTCAAGGGAGAAATTTTAGTATACTATTTTTGCAATGCAATAATAGATCTAATAGTTTAAATCTATTAATCTAAATAGTATTATGCAAGTTGAATAAAATTTTATGGTTTAAGGCTACTAATGTACCGTAAAGTGATACACCATAAAGTAGGCTTCATGAAAAGCTATTTATACTTGCTATAAAAATTGGTTACAATAAGCAGGCAATGATCTACATACTTCACTAATAAAATGGTGTAGCCATGTATTAATAGATATGTGGCTTAAATTGCATTATAAAGCGCAATAGAGCAAAGGCTAAAAGATTCAATTGAAAGTGAGAAATAATTATAAGATAGTCCTCTAAAAAAATAAAGATTTACATTTGTTGCTTTGATAACCTAAATTCAATTCTTTCAATGACAATTGTTGAAAAAAAATGAATATTGTGCCAAAAAACCTCAAATGTAGCAGAAGTTTTATTTATGCTTACGGAGCACAAAAAGAACATTAATTGTATGAAATTTGTTCTGAAACTCTAAGTAAAATTGAATCTTGCAAATAAGGTTCAATTTTCCAAATTGTTTTTTAGAATTGGCATCTTGTGAATAAGTTTTGGATTTTCTAACTCTTATTTTTCCTTTTTGTTGGTTATCTAAATTAAGTGATTAGATTGATATGGGATTTATTATAAAGTTAATTCATTTTTTTGTGATTAAGAATTCAATTAATCCTGTTCAGTTGCTAGAAAAATTCCAAATTGCATTAAATAAGTTTATGTCAAAAATGATGCAAACCCTTTTTATAAACTTATCATCAGCTACCATTTCTCTAATGGTGATAGGATGGTCCACACCATCTAATGCAAAGATAACTTAATCAATTACAATTACATATTTACAAAATTACAACATTGCACTTGGAAAAAAAATTCTAGGTTGACTTTTCTTCCCAAAAGCCATAGACAAGCTCCGTTGTTACTTTGGTATAGCCAAACTTCTTTTGTTCTATGCTTAAGGATTGTTTAGCCTATTGATGGAAGTTAAGGAATGGGAATCGCAAAGGCAGAAACAATTTACTTCCTTATTTAATATAGCCAAAGATAATTTACCTTATCACTTGAGAATTATGAAAAATGGTGACTTGAAAATTGTTACTTGATCTATTCTAACTCTATTTTGATAATTAACAAATTTGAAGGGTTATTTTGTACTTTTGTAATCTTACTAATAGAAGGTAGTACTCAATCAATCCAAAATCTTTTATTGTGCACCAATTATTCATCAGATGGTGCATGGTCGCACCAATATTTTATGGGTATGTCGAAGTTTCTTTCCAATAAAAATATTAATTTAGTAGTTAGGTCTAAATGGTAATTTGAGTTCTTTCAACTTGAAATTTGCATTGGAAGCAATTGTAACCAAAACAAAAAAAATTCCTCTGTAGATTTTTGGAATTGGATTAATACCCCTTTCCAATCCCTTTATTGATTCCACACTCAAATGTATAAAAATATTACATGGCCATTAAGAATGGGGTTTATCTATTATAAAGAAAATTACAAACAATAAAAATAATTAAGACATGTATTTTTTTAATTATGGTAAGAGTGATAATCCATATAATGTACATATACAAAGTCATAGGTTCGAATGCCAAATATAAGAAAAATAAAATTTTTAAAATAATATTAAATACTACTATATTACTAAAATATTAGTATAGTTGATTAGAATATTTGAACACATAATATGCTAATTAGCAACTAGATGTTCCAATTTTTTTTATCTTTTTAAATTTAATACTAGTCGTTCTCTTATCCACCTCTAAATTCACCCTTAGAAATATTTATTCATATTTTAGAAGTTTCATGTGTCGAACCACTAACCGAAATTGCTAAATGAATATTAACTTAGGGAATGCACCATTGGACATTACTCCACCTATAAGATTATTGAAAATAGAGATGGCAATGGGTTAAATTTGAGTAAATTTGACCCGAACCCGATAAAAACTAAACCTGTCAAAAGCTTTAAACATCAAATCCATTTTGAACTCAAGATTCGATCAAACCTAATTGAACCTGAAAAAATTACTATTATATTTTTATATTAATTTTGAAATATGTAAGTTTGACAAGATTAGACATTCGATCTCTCAATTTTCATATTTTTAATTAATTTATTTATTTTAATATATTACATTAGATTTTTCATAAAATATAAGATTTTTATAAAAATTTTGGAGAAGAAGGTAATAGGGGTATCTACATATATGTATATTTTTATATTTTTCATTATGATTTTGTAACTAAGTAAATTATAATAATTATAATATGTGATAATTATATAAATTAATAAAAACTTATTTTTTATTAATAATAATTATACTTGACAATTATGAATAATTATATTCATTTCTTATTCACATCTATTTTTATTTTGACTCATTTATACTATTTATATTAGTTTTAAGGTAAATATGGATTGTATTATTATTGACCTTATCAAGTAAAGGTTGGATTGGATCAACTTATGAATAATTATTTATTAATTTATATTTTTATAAGATACTCTTACATTGTATAAATTAACATTATAAAATAATAAATATTATTTTGAAATATCTTTATAATTGAATATAAATCCAAACATTTTAATATTATTTTATGATAGATAAAATATTTTAATATTATTTATCTTAAATAAACTATTACAATATCTTTATATATATGAGATAATATTGATTTTTATATAATAATATGCTAATTATAAATTATATTATTCAAATAGATTTAATGTGATGTCTAAAAATGATATAAGACCCATTATATATCTACAAAAGATAAATTTGTGTGTTATATAAATTAATATTATAATAAATTTAATATGATGTCTAAAAAAGATTTAAAACTTTTTGGATATTTAATGGATAGACTTAAATCTAAATCATTAAGGAGTGAGTTTAATTTGAATTAGACCCATTGAGTAAATATTCATCAATTCAAATAAAATTTATTGAACATAGATATTTTTGCCATCCTTGATTGCAAAAAGCACTATAACAAAAATAATAGGAATGTGATGTTTTCCCAATCCTACTGGATAGAGCAATAATGGTATGATGGAATGATTAATAGAGATTTATTTAGAAATTATTGTCAAATCTAGCTAAATTGAGAAACATCAACTTAACAATTAATACGAAGAGGAAGTTAAACATCAACTTAACAAATTTTAAATACTAAGGAATCTTCTTGACAAGAATTTATTTACCAAATGAAACGATTAATATGAAGGGGAATTTAAACTCATAATCAAGAAAATTACAACTACTTTATCCGAAATTTCACGATCGATCTGATTGAGCCAACGTCTGTGCAATGACTTAGCCCATGATTTGCGGAACAAATTATGCATAATGATCATTAATGACATAGCAAAGAAATTAATTAGGATCAAACACCCCATAAAATTAACCTAAGCAATTGACATGGCCCAATGTCCAATCTTATT
The DNA here is from genome assembly GCA_020226215.1 of Sindora glabra. Classification (NCBI taxonomy): domain Eukaryota; kingdom Viridiplantae; phylum Streptophyta; class Magnoliopsida; order Fabales; family Fabaceae; genus Sindora; species Sindora glabra. Next base: position 42,711,940 of record CM035227.1, on the reverse strand, counting down.
GGGCCAATCATGCCTCATATCAAATGGGATTTTCTTGGGTCGTTTATTCAAATGGGTTGGCCTTTAATTCTGTTTTATGACTACTATTGTTTGCTTTTGGGCTAACAGTGTTCAGTACATTTCTCTACTTGGAAATAGGTTTTAAAAGCATCCATCTTAAGGCCCAATTTGTTATTCGAGTAAAGCCCTCTACAGGTCAACACGTGAGCCCATGGAAGTGTTGGGAGCAAAATGAAGCCCACAAATCAAACCCAGCCCAAGAGTGGAGCGCCAACGTGATCTTTCAAATTCTCTTCCTGTCCCTCTCAAGAGCTGCGACTCCAAGTTTTGCTAGAATTTTGAAAGCACACTTGCCCTGGCTCCTACCCAGCAGCACCTTCTGCTTCCTACTAATGGATATCTCTAAATTTCTCGACTTTCTTCACAGGGCATCTTCCTGCTAAGGTCTTCTTCCCAATACCCGTTTGGGTTTTCTTTCTCTAATAGAAATGCCGTGGATATTACTCCATGGATGGGAAGGCTAACCATCCGATTCCCTCTGCATCGGCGAACAGTCTGTTCCGTCCAGTCAATCCCGATACGACTTCGTCTTCCTCATCGTCCTTATCTTCTTCCTCGCCTCCGGACTTCCTCCGACATGTTCAAGCCGCATTGAAGCGCCATCGTCCTATCGGTAACTCTTCCTTTCTCTTCCTTAGTGTGTATGGACGTTGGACCAGTAAGTTAATTTTGAGTGCAGGCCTGCAATGAATCTAAAAGTTGACGCTTTTCAGATCGAATAGTAGCTTCATTAACTTCAGAACTTAAAATTTAGGGTTTCTGTGTTTACTTCTGGGTATTCTCCATTCTAGGTTCTAAGATTGTAATTTATTTCAGTAGAAGTGTACTTTCTGCCTTTGTTCTCTTAAACCATGTTCTTCTGGGGGAAGGCATGTTATATTCGTCATAATTATCATCGTCTTTATTTTATTGTCATCCCGGACAAGTGCCTAAAATCGTTAGTAGACGCAGTTCATTCATCCTTCAGTCAACTCTAGAGTCAAGAATTACTCTCTGGAAGCGGCTGTTCTTTTAGAGCATTTAGGAGTATGTAATTGATTGATGTGTCTATTACAGGATCAGAATCAGCTGGGTGTTGGTTTAAAAGTGTGAGGGAAGGCCTCAACTCTAGAGCTAGATTTTGTATTTGAGAAGGCCCAATAACAAAACACCCCTTCCACAATCGATGCGTGATAACCCAACAATTTTCTTGGTTGTAGGGCTGTATGGGTTTTATGCTCCTTCATCTGCTAATATAAGTACCAGTTTAATTTTTGTGCATGGTGTTTGAGATAAATACTAAATATGGAATACCCATTTCGTTTTCCTTTGGGAATTTGTTAGGTACAATGCAGTCAAATAATATAAGGCCAAAACGCATGGTTAATCCTCAACGAGCGGCATCAAGAAGTTCAACTTTGAGTCTAGGTCCTACAACAGATATGACAAAGTCTCAAAAAATATTACAGACTCAGGGTCAGTCGGAGAAGAATTCAGTTGCACTTAGCAAGAACACATCCTCCATCGCTGGGGGCAGTCAAGAGGGTGCATCAATCACACCTCCTTCAATCTCAGGAACTTGCACTGATGCATTTGACAATGGTTGCATACAACTTGATACGCAAGAATATTATCCAAAGCCACTGCCTGATTGCAAAGATAAGGATGCCTTGCCTTCTTTGCTCGTAGAATCTCAAACTGTAGATGCCAAGAAGAAAGTCCAGTTTTCCATTGGAAGTCACGCTGCAACCCAAGGTAATTTGATTTTCTTTCTTTACTGCTGCTTGAAATTGTGTGTGTCGATAGTTCTGCTGTTTCTATTCTTGGGACAGGTTTCCCTTTGCTTTGTGGCAGCTTTTCTGAAATAACTTGGGATTTATGTATGCCCCAAACCTGTCGCTATGCCCTGCTATATATTTCCTTTTATTCTATTTTAACATGCAGGGGCCAATGATGGAAAGGCCACTGAGTTGGAGAACTTATCATCTCATATGGGTTCACTTGCATTGACAGAAATAGAAGCATCGATTGTGCTCAATCAAGACTCAAAGCATCAAAATTTTCAGTCAGCAGAGTCTGAACTAAGTTTGAGATCTGGAGGGGGATTAAGTTCTCTGTTGGCAAAAAGAACTGATATTCAGGATCTGCAGCAATTCCAAAACTTTCTCAGTCAGCCAGCTACTCAATCTTCAGTAGTGGGAACCTCATTTGCTACAACAATATCAGTGCATTCAACTTCAGCACCCATGCTAAATTCAACTTCTCGATACTCTTCACGTCTAGAAAGTGGCTCAGATGTAGCAGCAGAACCTCTTGGAGACCTTAATGTTAATCACCATTCCATAATCCCTGAGGTTCCTCTGAAATCTTCAAATGCTTCCCCAGAAGACACCAATAGAATGTCGCTTGATCAGACAGCAATTGCAACCCAAACTTCCAGTTCTCCTATTGATGCAGAGCTGGCCTTTAAGGATGACAACCTGTCTAAAGAGCAACAGTGCAGCACGTTAAAGGAGAATAATATTTCAAAAATTTCTTCTTGTCACAATGATAAGTCAACTAAGGGGAAAGAGTCTGCAGATGTTACCAATGTACAATCTCAGGCTTCAGTGACTAAAACCTCATCTTCAGATGTCAAGATGGAGTCTTCTAAATTAGAGAAACAAGAGAAGCCAGCAGGTAGTAAAGGTGCATCACGTAAGAGAACATATGATCCTGATTTGTTCTTCAAAGTAAATGGGAAGCTCTATCAAAGGCTTGGCAAGATAGGCAGTGGAGGAAGTAGTGAGGTACACAAAGTAATTTCATCAGATTGTACAATCTATGCACTTAAAAAGATCAAGCTGAAGGGTCGTGATTATGCTACTGCATATGGGTTTTGTCAAGAGATTGAGTATCTGAATCGGCTGAAAGGAAAGAATAATATCATACAGTTGATTGATTATGAGGTATTCTTCTCGACCACTGGTTTCTGTTGAAATATATTGAAAGTTCTTGCTTTCAAACCTTTGCTGCTCTACATCCCTCTTTTTACATCAATATGGTCATGAACTATCAAGCATGCTGTGACTGAGAGGAATGTCTGATGGTGAAGTTCAGCATTTAGTGGCCAAGTTAGCATGCATTCAAGATTGCATATAACAGCCAAATAGTTTAAATGCCTCTCAACTCAAGTGCTCTAAATTCTAATTTGACTTGTAAGAAACTTATGTTGGACTTCGGCGTGCCAATGGTTTGCCTCAGTCAGTCTAGAGAAAAAAAGGTTAGGCTGGTCAAATGCCCTAGGTTGCCCAGTTATGTTAACGTGACTGATTGATTTCAATCTAAGTTTTTAGGTGTTGGCATCCAAACTTCATTCTGTTAGTTATTGACCTTTTTTCATCCAAACTTCATTCTGTTAGTTATTGACCTTTTTTGTATCTATGTCTCTACATTCCCATTTATTTCTCATTGCTGGATGATCTGGGTTTGGAGCAAGGTTTAGATATGACATCATTGAATTCATCTGGTAGAAAATTTCTTTTCCAATATGATCAAAATCACAAAATTAGGATGGAGGTTCGGCTTAGCTCTGATATTGATAACAGATAACATATACAATGACATTACATCCTTTAGAAAGAAGTTAAAATATGTCACTAAGATAAGACAGGCTAGAATTAAAAAAAGCAATAAAAAAAATTAATTAATTTTTCCATTCTGGTGATCAATATGTTGGTACAAGTAGAAGAGAAATCCTTTTCTCTAATCTTCATGTATATTTATCTCTGATGATATCCATGCTTTCGCATGTGCTAAGCATTCAAAACTGAAAATATTACCTTATTTATGTGCTCAGTACTGTGTTTCTAACTGTAATCTTTGTAAAACCTAGGTAACTGACAAGGCCTTACTGGAGGCAGTCCTGGGAAGCTCCTTGAGTAATAAGGAAGGCCGAGTTAGGGATGATGGATATATATACATGGTACTTGAATATGGAGAAATTGATTTGGCTCACATGCTATCCCAGAAGTGGAAGGAACTGGATGGTAACAACCAGACTATAGATGAAAATTGGCTTCGATTTTACTGGCAGGTTTTGCATCTACAACTTAAAATTGTGAATTGTGCAAATTTTTCTGAAGTTTTTTGCATACTGGATAGCCACATTTTGTTTTCTGTTCAATCATGTAAAATTGCTGTGTATTTTGTCCACGAAAAATGGAAGAGGGTACTAATGTACTTTCTCCGAGTTCTGGATGTTACAGTTCTTTATGTTTGACGTAGGTTACAAAAGCTAACCTTTTCATTTTTGGATGGCAATAATTGAACCAATGAAAGACTTGTATTTAATCATTACTGCGTCTCTGATGCTCTGAAAGAATAAATATAATGCATGTTGTCAGCTATCTCCATTACATGATCATGCACTGCTTTTATATTTTATGATATCCTTTTTCTTTCTATTCTGAATGACTGTAGATATTTCAGCGTCTTGTGTATCTATGCGCATAAACTTGATATTATTGGCCAAATTCCAGAGATTCAGCACTCTGCCAAGTAATTAGCTGAATCTTTTGTTGATAACTTTTGCAGCAAATACTTCAAGCTGTCAACACAATACACGAGGAGCGTATTGTGCACTCTGACCTGAAGCCAGCTAACTTCCTACTTGTCAAAGGTTCCCTAAAACTGATCGATTTTGGTATAGCCAAAGCAATAATGAGTGATACAACTAACATCCAACGGGATTCACAGGTAAGGGTCACTTTTCAAATCCCTTTTCTCTCGATTTGATTCACTTGGAAATTTAGCTTTTGGGTATTTTATTTTTGGGTGATACAAGAATGAAACAAATATTATGCATAGTAGCCGGCATCCGGTACAGTGGCACCCAATAATACTTAAAGGACTTTTTCTCTACTATGTCTTGGGATCTAATCCAGAACTTTCTGTGTTTAGTGACTTGCCACTCATGCTGTTACCAAGAAAAATATTAGGCATACTAGTGGTATATCCTCTCTTAATGAATCATCTGAAAAAAAAATTGTATTTCACATTTGCTTTGTGAACTCTAATCATTATTCGAACAGAAAATCTAATCCCAGAACTGGGTCCACCTCTCTTGGAAGAGGGAGTGGGTTAAATGTTAAATTTTAACCCTCTATTTTTCAATTCTATAGGTGGGTACTCTGAGTTACATGTCGCCAGAGGCGTTTATGTGTAATGAGACTGATGCAAACGGAAACGTTATCAAGTGTGGCCGGCCATCTGATATCTGGTCTCTGGGCTGTATCCTGTATCAAATGGTTTATGGAAGGACACCTTTTTCAGATTACAAGACATTCTGGGCCAAATTCAAAGTTATTACAGATCCAAATTATGAAATTACATATGAACCAGTTTCTCATCCATGGCTTTTGGATCTTATGAAGAGATGTCTAGCATGGGACCGCAACGAAAGGTGGAGAATTCCTCAGCTGCTCCAGCATCCCTTTCTCGTTCCCCCAGTTTCACCTCAGCGTCCCTCGTCGCAAGACCATAGCTGCAAATTGCTACAACTTGTTGCTGAAAATTGTTCTGATGATCCCAAAGCATCACAGCTATGTTGCAAGCTCCAACAATTGCTTGGTGATCCATTCCAGTTCATAACATCTCAGTCACTAGGCTTGCGAGATCAACAATGTAAACTGCTCTCCCAAGTATCAGAAGCTTGCTCTAAGTTGCAGGAACATTTGACGAATTCAGATTTATAGGCAGGAGCTAGTGTTGCATTGGAAGTTCGACTTTTCAGGGTTTTATGTGCTGCCATCTCTAATTACTGATTCGAGGTGCTGTTGCTTGCATTTTTCATATTTTCATGCTGGATATAGGATTTCTTATCGAGTGTCTATAAATGTGTACCGGTTGAATTGTATCGATTTCAACATTTGTTTTGTACAAATTTTGTAAAGTGAATACTAGCTCCATCTTCAATTTTAGTTCTAATTCATTGAGTAGAATCATTTCTGCGAATATTATTGGATGATAAATAGAATATGTATTGCTCATGTATATACAATATTGGGACAATGGAGGTTAATTTTTACTGGCAGCATGTTCTAGAAAATATGCATGTTTTCTTTTCCTAGTTGAAAGCGTAGGAATGACCTCTTAAATTTATGGTATATTTCAGAGGGAAAAGTTGTATACAATTATTGGATTTCTTTAATATCTTGGCGAACGATATGTTTGAAGACACTATTTCATTGCTTAACTGAATAGACTCAAAAAGTGGATGTATTTGTTTGGTTTGTAAAATTTAGATATCGAATTAAGTGACATATATATATATATATATATATATAATTTCATTAAAAGAATTTGAAGTATAGAATATTAAAAATCATAATGAAGAATAATTTTAAAGTTATACAAAATTTAAATTATTAACTAAATTTATTGTTTTATTTGAACGTTATTAATTTTGTAATTAATGAATTTCACATTTAAATTTATTGTTAAATATTTTAATATTATACTTATAAATTTGAAATTAATGTGTGTAGATCAATATGAATATGGTTATATTTAGCACAAGAAGCTAATAAATTAACTAATTATATTAGAAGTGCTTAATAAAATTAAGTGTTGAATTAATTAAAAAAATATAAAATGACATAAAAATATATTGATATAAATAAATATATGAACTAAATTAATTAATATTTATTTTGACATCAAGTTATATTGATAAAAAATATATTTAAAATAAAATATAAAATAATCTAGAATTTAATTAGTTATATTTTTTACATTACATATTTATTTATGTATTTATTATTTAAAATAAAAATATAATTACTTAAAATATAATGAAGGCATATATTGTCAATTAACCAAAAAAAGGGAAGATAAATTAACTACTCAGAATAATTTATTATATTAATTTTTTTTCAATAAACTAATGTCATAATCTATTTTAAAATAAGGAGTCAATGTACGTAGTTACTATGAGCAATCGCTTATAAGCCTTCCTTATATATAATCAATGCAATAATTTACAAGCAACTGTGTATCATTTCCAATTAGGAGTTAACATTAGAATTAAATATAATTGATCTTTCAATTCATCACACAATAAAATGCAATTTTAGCATCTAATCCAATTATCCTTAAATCTTATCTCAATGTCAATATTCTTGAGTGGACTCACTTCTAACCCATCCAACAGCAATTGAGCACATAAAAGAAAGGCTTCCTATAGAAGAAAAAAGAAAAAAAGAAGAAAAAGTGAGTTTTCAAGAAAATTCAATGAATAACCATTGTAATTAAATTATAATTTAAATCCACAACTAAATTGGTTTTATTGTTAAGATTTTAGATAAATTTAATTCATGTCTCACCCATTAAAAAGGGGAAATACCCATCTCTTTATACTATAAGAGGTCATTTGCATAGAAAAAGCCCAAATACATATCAATCTCACTATAGTGCCATAAGTAAACACATACATTTATCAAGATGAATCCTCACAATGGAATACCAAAATATAAGGAAAATGCCATTTCAAGTATTATCTATTTCATTCATAATTTTCAATATCAAGCATAAAAAAATTTAAGTAATTGATAGAATATTAAATTATAACAATTAAGTAAATTCTTTAATAACTCTCAATCATACTTATCTTTTACAAATAAGCACATAAATCCAATGCATATCACTACAACAAGAATGCCATCACACCCAAGATTACCAAATCTTATTCATAAGACATACTACTAAACTATCAACAATTGCATCAACTAGCACTTCAACATTATAACTATAACACAAACATTTATGTGAAAACAAAGGCCCTAAACAACATATCAATTCAAGTGTAATTAAATTTCCATGCAACATAATAATAATAATAATAATAATAATAATAATAATAATAATAATAATAATAATCATCATCATCATCATCATCATCATAATATAGTAACTATAACTTAACACATCTTTGCATTATATCAATACTTATTATTTATTTAATAATGCTAATTCACAATACTAATTCTCACATTATGACATGGTTGCAACTTCACCTAAATCATTTCAACTCATATACCATATTACTATATCCAAAACATCTTTTACAAAGATATCTTACGATAAAAGTTAAAGGTTTGGCTTCATGAATTGATTTGGCACCTCTAGTAAATTTCTATGAGGCATAAATTGATTTGGGAATCAATTCAAGTCATCTAAGCTTGATTCTGTGAGGTGTAAGTCAATTTAAAAGCCAATTTAGAGCAAGTTAAATAAATTCTTTGGTGATTTAGTTACCTAATTTTGCTTATGTCATTGATGAATCAAGGTTTTTCCATACTAACCTGGTGAATCAATTCACATATAAAATTCTACATTTTTACAAAAAATTTCATAATTCATACATAAGAAAATCCAACTAGAACTCTTGCATCATACAACTTTATATGGTTCAACCATTATACAAGATCAAAATAGTGTCTTACGTACCAATTTTCATAAATAATTCATGTTAAAAGCAATTTCACATCATTTAATCCTAACTTATACAAATATATACCAAAACTTAACTGAACTAAATCAATTCATTCAAAATTGTATAGTTTAGTTAAAATGTATACTCACAACTATTAGAGGAGGCCATAAATGGTGGAAACAAAGATTAGCTTATTCCTAAAATATTCACAATTAAGAATTTGAAATTAGAGCATCAAACTTTCATTTCAACCAAAATCCTTAATCATCCAAAACTTAAAGAGAAAGGATAAAGGATAGAATTCATTACTTTATTTAAATCAAATAAGTTATGAGGAGTAGAGGAAGGTTGAAACTCATCCTTGCAAATGAAAGGAAAAAGATGAGAAAAAAGAGTTTAGATTATTTTTGGGGAAATGGAAAAGGGGTGAAGATGGGGGTATAAAAAGGCAAAAATGGGGAAAATTCCATTAAGTGTCCTTTACACCTACATATTTGCCCTTAACGAAACTTAACTTCAAAACATTTTCACTTGAATATTTATCAAGTACTTCCCACTTAAATATTTTACTTAAAAACACTTTTGTGATTAATCCATTATTTCTTCATAAAACATATTTCTAATTCTAATAGGTGCAATAGTTAGTACACTAAATACTTCTAGTAGTTTGTTTATAACTTATTAACTAAATTAATAAATTATAAGTTAATTTATTTATTATACTAACATAATATATATCCTTGAAAAATTCATATAAATTATAATTTATCAAAATTTAAGCCATTGACTCTTTTATAAAAATTATTTATGTTATACTTTTTCTATAATGTAAGTGGTTACCTTAAAGGGCGAGATTTTAATATTGTGGATGCATGGTATCTATTTTGATGGAAATTTTGGATACATGATATTTAGGGTACTATCTAAAAATTCTTGTGAGTAAAAGAATAAAAATAAGAATAAAAGTTCTATAAGCAAGATACAATATTTAAAAAATTGAGGAAAATACTTTTATTTTTTTAATGAAATTAAACTAACTTTATTTCTAATTTTAAAATTTATATAGTCCTCTCTTAAGATTAAAAAAAAGTACACTTACTAAGGTGTGGACTGCTTAAGTGATTTTTAGGGGCATTTAAACTATCATGATCCTAACCCGATCGTGACCAGTATGGAACCCACTTTCGATTTCCATCAGCCTAATTCCAATTTTCTAACTTAGACCTAATTAACAAATATCATGTATATATAAAAAAATGATACTTCAGAAAGAAAATATTTATTGAGGTTTGTACAAAAGATGAGGAAGTTAGATATGTTTGTAGTCCTTCCAAAATGAGGATAAACAAATTTAACTCATGAAGGATTAGTTCAAATATTTCTTCTACTAAAGCTATAATAAAATAAGAGGCCCAAAACATTTTATATACAAGAATTTATGCTACCATACTACTATTAGTGAGTTCATATAAAATCTAGCTTTAAGAAAGTGAAGGTAGAGGCTCAACCTAGAAATCTGTAAAAATAAATCACAAAGGAATGAATAATCTATAAAAACAATAATCATCAAGGTTTGTACAAAAGATGAGAAAGTTAGATATGCTTGTAGTCCTTCCAAAATGAGGATAAATAAATTTAACTAACTTATGAAGGATCAGTTCAAATATTTCTTCTACCTAAGTCTATGACAAAATAAAAAGGCCTAAAACATTTTGTGTACAAGAATTTATGCTATCATACTACCATTAGTGAGCTCCTATAAAATCTAGCTTTGAGAAAGTGAAAGCAGAGGCTCAACTTAGAAATTTAAAAAAATAAATCACAAAGGAGTAAATAATCTATAAGAACAACAATAATTTACCCATCAAACTATCCTCCTTTAATAAATTATATCACAATTAAGCATATTAGTAAATAAGAGCCAATAATAATGAGATTTACACATAGTCATTTCATTTCCAATGTGTTATATGATAATACTCATGAATAATTATACTTAAAATCATATTTTTCTTGAATTGATAAATAACAGATAAAATACATTCATCCTCTTTATTCCTCTTAGGCTAATGTTATATTTTACTTATCTTATTCATCCTCTTTATTCATCACCCTTGTCACATTTCCTATCTTTAATGCTACTCGTGGCACAATTCACAATGCAATTTAAATATTATAGCTCAAGTTGTATTTAATGCAGTTCATGACTTAATTTGATTATACATCACAACACATATCAATATCATTATACCCTTTCTATTGCTATAAATATCCATACATATTATAGCAATTAATCCATAAAATATCTCTCAACATATTTCATTCTATGACTAACGCAATAAGTTCATTTTAACTTATATTATATCATAGTTTCTACCTTTTCATTGTATGATTACTTAACTCATGTAGTTATCTTATACTTATTATAAATGACTCTATCTTTAATACTTAGTGACCAAATACTCATGTTGGGCCATTATCAGTCATGAAAACATAAAATTGACGGGGCATAGGTTACTAAATGGTCACCTTATTTATGACCCTTGGGTAATCTTTTATGAATAATATAAAAATTAAGAATATATTATTTATGAAACTTATTCCTTGTAAAAATAAACTTAATTGACATTTTATAGAGAGGTTATTTGCCTAAATTGGTTAAGTTTTGAAAGAGTTATACCTTTTTTAATAGAAACACAAAAAGTTCATTTTTCGAACCTCTTCCACTTTTTTTTATCATATCTCAAAATATGTTGGATATTGAGTTGAAACTAATTCCATTTGAAAGTATACTTAATTATGTTTAAAATGATAATAGTTTGTTTAAAACAGACATAAAATGAAGGAGTTACGCCTTTTTAAAATTAGGATAAAATTCTACAATTAATGAATCGATTGACCAATCGATTCATCCATTTAATTTTGCCTCTAAACCCTTAAAATTGATTAATCACTCTATTTTAAAGCTCAATTTCACCTTTGGACCACTAAAATTAATTAATTAATTAATTTATCCACCTTTGGAGCCTCAAAATTGATTGGTAACTCAATTTTGAATGCTTTTAAACCCCTGGAATCGATTGATCAATCAATTCATATGTGAAAATATTAATTTTTTTTATAAAAATTTCACTGTACATTTAACTCTATATACCCCCTAAAAACATATATTACAACCAAACCTTAATACAATCATTAATACACCATATTATATCTTTCCATTATTTATTACTTTCATCACATTAAAATAAACTAGATTCAAGTAAAATCACAAGACAACCTATATTTCATCAATGTCATAATATAACCCCGAAATTCATAGATTTAATTACATTATCCATTCACTTTGTATGGAAGAAGATGCTAAAAGACTAATTTGAAGATCTTTCAACCCTAATCACATTAAAATCATGAGTTTTAGAGTTGAGGTTTAAAATACCTAACAAAACTAAAAGACTCTAAATTGTTCATCAACCAACAAGAAATATGAGAGATTCTTGATGAAAGCAATATTTTTACCTTGATTAAATGGAGAGATCAGGAAAATTAAAATTCTTCCTTACTTTATTGGAAGGATTGTGTAAAGACAGAGAGTTAAGAGAGGTGAGAGAACCAGAGAAATAGGGAGAAATAAGAAAGAGAGAGAGAGAGAGAGAGAGAAATGAGAGTTTAGGGTTGATATAAGGAAGATATAGCCCTAAGGTCATTTTTAAAAATTTTATCCTAAATTTCTTCCATATCCACATACTCACTTATATTAGTACAAAACTCCATACTTTATGATTTTAATAAATTTTTCTTATCAAAATTTTATCAAATTTATATTCTCATATTTTTATATTGATTAACCTTAGTTTACTCCATATTTCTCATATAAGATCCCTAACTCAACCTAATTTAGCGATTGTCTTAACCATTCTTTCTCATATAATAATTTCTAATTTGCTAATAAATAAAAAAAGTGTAACATTAACATAGGAGAGAAAATGCATAGAAGTGTGATCCATGTTTTATGTGATTAATCCCAACTTCTTACATTTGTCTTATTATTTTGCTCAACTGGTTACTCTGATCCCATGGTCAAAATTATCCCATTCATTCCATGCCAAAATGACACTTTGAGTTTTGCTAGAAGAGGAAAAATATTTGAATTGTAAGATGATATTTTTAACATTCAAGTAGAAGAGAAAAAAATAAAATTAATAATATCAAAACTAAGCTTTTACAAAGATGATCAATGAAGGTAACACCTAAGATATCACATCAAACTTCAATTTAGTAATCATAAAAATAAGAAGGTATCCATTTATAGAAAAAATTATGAACAGAAGCTTTTTTTATTACCACTACCTAGCACTAATCTAAAATTATGTGATTGGTGGTGTGTTATGCACCAATCAATGCATTATGCACTAGAATCACTTTTTCATCAATGCTTCAAATTTAAATTTAATTTCAAATTATGCACCATTTACTACAATGGCTAATTAGCAATTTTGTAATTAATATTATGGATAACAAACAAAAAAGGCATAGTAATTACTGTCATACCTATGCTAATTAGGAATTTTTCTACTATTTTAAAAGTTGACTAAATAGGTGTTAAGTTGTTAAATTATAATCTTGTATGTTTAACAAAACAAATATTTTCTTAATTTCTTTTTAAGTATTATTTAAAGTTAACACAAAACAATTAAAGAAGATAATATATAATCTTAATTTTAGGAAAAATGAGTTATAATTTATCAATATAAATTTTCTACTAAGGGTAAATTAGTAAATAAGGTTCAAGTATTTATTTAGATAATAAGGGTAATATTTGGAATAATAAAATAAATGCGATCTTGATTTTTTAAAATGACAAATAAATAGAAAAATTTTATCTTTAAAATGACACTTAAAGAAAAATGGAGAGAATATTATATTTCCTAAGTCCATAAGCTCTTAAAGTCACCTAGGAATTATAAAAGTCACTTCAATCTAAACTTAATGAGAAAAGCTAATTATAGAATTCAAATATAAAAATATATAAAATATTTTAAGTATTTTATGTTAAAAAATATTCATTAATTAAGTTCAAATGAGTAGAATATGATTAATAAAAAATGTTAAAAATTTGATGAAACTAAAATATTTTTTAAACATTTGTATTTAATAAAAAACATACACACACATACATATATATTTGATCTTAAAATTAGGGGTGGCAATTCAAGTTCACGGGTCGAGTTCGAGTCGGGTTGAGCATAACCCGAATCCGTTTATGCTCAACCCGAACACGACCTATTTAATAAACGGGTTGACTCGACACGATCCGTTTATTAAATGGGTCAACCCGACACGACTCGTATAACCCGAATATACAAAATATGCTTATAAAATAGTAACACAACCCGTTTAACCCGACCCGCACTCGTTTATCAACTCGTTTATATTAATTTTTTATTTTATATAAATTAATAATTAATAAATTTATATATTATATAACGGGTTAAATAGGTTGACGAGTCGGGTTGACCCATTTAATAACCCATGTAACTTAAATGGGTTAACCCGAACCCAACACGAAATTTATTCGGGTCAAACGGGTTGACCCGTTTATGACTCGAACCCGTTTAACTCGTGTCGTGTTGAAAATTATCACCCCTACTTAAAATATCTTATATTATCTAATTGAATTAATAATAAGCTTTTTTGATTATTTTATTGATGAAAGATTTAAATTTGAGTTGATGTGCAATTTTTTTAATGTTTTAAGGGAAATTTATATAAATTTTAAAATTAAAAGATATGTTGACATCATTTTATTAAATCTCACAAAGGTAAAAGCATTTTTTGCTTAAAAATTTGATAATGCAGATAAATTTTCATGGAAATCTAAAAGAGAATGTCACGACATTTCTGCCTTTTATACCGTATTGTTTACTTCTTTATAGCCTGTAATTCTAATACGTGTCGCACTAACGTATTTTTCCATTACTTTACTTGTTTCTTTGCTTATTCCATTGCATGTTCCATTGTGTTACCATATTATATTTATTTCTTTGCTTAGTTGTTTTTCACTATGCACTAAAATATTTTTCCATTTTTTATTTATTTTTGCGCATGTTCTTTGTCTGGATACTTCCCATTATGCATTGAGATTTTTTTCATCATTTTTATTTGTTTTTGTGTGTGTTATATTATTTTAATTGTTTCTCTACCTAGTTGTTTCCTGCTAAGTTACTCTTTGCTTCCTGCAATTATGCTTTACTTGCTACAGGTCTACCCTTAAGCTTTTTCTCAATGCTTTTTCTTACTTTTGATTTCTACTATTAATCTTCTTCTTCTCCTCCTCCTCTTTCTTCAATAGTGCCTTTTTCTTCTTCTCTTCTCATTTATGTCATTCTTCCTCCTTCAATAATCTTTATCTCTTTTTTCTTCTCATCCTCATTTTAGTTATTCTTCCTCATTCCATCATCTATCTTAATTTTCCTCTCCATTGAAATGTTAGTTTACATCTTCTTTTCTCCTTCCTTTTTAAACTTCAATTGCTTCTCTCAGCTAAATTCTCTCTTCATCCTTCTACTACTATCATTTAACCTTTGTCTCTTTGCATTTTTATCATCCCTCTCCCCTTATTCTTGTCAAAAATAGTTTTTTTTTTTAATTTAACTTTATAATTTGTTATTTTTATGTATTATATTATATGCATTATATTATATTTATATAATATCTTTATATATATTGTTGATGTTAGTTATTAGTATTAATATTTTTAATTTTTTTAAATGAATAAATTTAGTTATGCCTATTATTCCAATGTCTCTATCTATTATTGAGCAGTTACAGTCTTGAGAGTTTACTTTTATGTACTACAATTGTATTTTCCTGCCATTGAAAGGATGTTTCAGAGTATTTTCTTTCTTTTAATTACTTATTACCTTCAGAGTTTACTCTAAAGTTTATATCTTATTTCCTTTTTTATCTTTACTCTATATGTTTAGGTTTCTTGTTGTGGAGGAATTAAAGAGAAGCTTTTTGTGGGTGCTTGGTACATTTATGCTTTCAAGTTATTCTTTGTATGCTTCGGTAAAAATGGCACTAAGATAAGCATGATTTTCACTCTTTCTTTCTATATTAGTCTTGACTATAATGATTTTCATGATTTTTTACTCTTTCATTCCTAGTTTTTAGTTTGTTCACGATTTTTTGTCGTTTGCTTTTTGTTTCATGAATTGTGTTTTGAATTTTGTCACGTTCTTATTCATTTGCTGCTTATTTTAATTTTTGCCATTCTTAATTTTTTTGCATCATTCAAATTGTGTTCTACTATTCTAGCTATTCAAGAATTTTGTGTACTATACCATTCTGCCCTACTATTTTGTGTTAGTTAGCATTATTTTTTATGTGTTGGATTCAATCAAAAATACGAGTGAGTTATGGTGTAGTGAAAAAATAAAAAGAAATGTTAGGGGATAAAAGAACTTTCTATACCATTCATAGAAGATTACATAATGAAGCAGTTCTTTAATCCCTAGCATTGAAAAATATTAAATGGTAGTATTTCTAATTAATTTAAGGGCTTATATACAAGGGTTGTATGCTTCCTAATTTGTCTTTTACAAATATTTTTTTAAAGTATGTTTTGATTATATTTTAATTACATGAATGCGGTTATGGTTTATTTTTTATAGCTTTGCCATAAAGGATAAGAATTGTACTTTTATTAATAAGTTTTCTGTTGAAAGTGATGAAACTTTGAAGATTAAAGTCAAAGTGGTGCGAATATCTTATACAATGTTGACAAAGTATTCTGAATAAGTTTTAACAATTCATATGGTCCTTTTGGATGAGAATCTTGGAAATAACTTGATTAAAAATTCTATCTTCTTCTATGAATATATGAATTAATGTTTCATAATTATGTATGAAGGGTAAGAAGATTCAAGCCATTGTTTCTAGAAAAAATCTGATTAATAGGCATAAGTCCTTTCTTGCTAAAAGTCGATGTTACATAATCCAAAACTTCCATATTTCTCCAAATGATGGACACTATAAGCCTACTGAACATCCATATAGAATCACTTTTAACAACAGCACTTATGTTAGACCATGTGAGGCTGAAATCCCACTCTTTGGCTTTGAGTTTATACCTTTTGAAATGTATTACTAGAAAGAATGCCAAAGGAATATTTATTTGGTAAGGATTAAATTATTTATTTAAATGCTTGTATAAATTCTTACATTGGAGATATTTTTATAATATATTATTAATATATAATAAACTTCATATTCAATAGACATTATTACTAAAGTGGTGAGTTTCCAACTAATTCAACATGGCATGGGGAAAAACAATAATGGCCGGAAGATGTTGATGCTTTTACAAGATCAAAGGTCTATACAAATATATGATTCAATTGTTACATTGAATAGTCTAATGATATTTTGTTTTATTTACAATGGGAAATAATTAAGTTGTGCTTTGTGGGGGTGACTTAGCT
The DNA here is from genome assembly GCA_020226215.1 of Sindora glabra. Taxonomy (NCBI): domain Eukaryota; kingdom Viridiplantae; phylum Streptophyta; class Magnoliopsida; order Fabales; family Fabaceae; genus Sindora; species Sindora glabra. The sequence continues at coordinate 42,694,942 of CM035227.1, read as the reverse complement.
AATGAAGCTTTTAGTCAAATTAATAGGATGGTAGAAAGTAACATAGTTGTTATATTACAATTTGCTAGAGCAGTGAAGTTGTTAAGTAAAGATTTCATCACATATTTTTTTTATTTCAATAAACTGAATACTTTTACAGTTTTTTTTTAAGTTAATAACATATTATTTTGTAAATGCAGACTCTGTGATATTAAACAACTCTTTGAATGTTACAAAAGTGATGTTTAATCCACCTATTCCTGAATTTGACCATTTTGAAGAAAAGTATATATAATAAGTTAGGAGATAAACTAATGTTTATGTTTAATAATCTTAGGTATTTTAATTATAAAGGATAGTTTACTTATTATTTTGTTATAATTATGCTATTTTGCATATACAGGCTTACATTCAATGGTTTGACTTTTTCTCAAAGACTTAGCTAGACTACTTTTACAGCAAGAAACTCATCCAAATGTGAAACCAATTTGCACAAGAATAAGAAAACATTGATTCAAACAAGGAATGCTACAGATGTAGGACTTACATTAATATTTAGTAAAGCACTATACTGATGCAATACATATCCAATAGTCTTTTATCTAATAATGTATTATATTATTGTAGCTTTGTAGATGTTCTACTATCGCTACTATCCAAAAGATTCAAAGCAATTTTAATTAGTTTTACAATGCTTGCAATTCTTGCAAGAAAAGTGTTAAAGGCTTTGGTGATGAACTTTTCTGTCCTTATTGCAATAAGGTCCTTGTTTTTACAATTCCAAGGTAATGATAATTTGAATTTGTTATAGAAATTAAATTACGTAATGATTGAAACTTTCTTGAATTTGGTTTTAATGAATTTGTGAAAAATTTATGTATAACTTGATAATATAATAAGTTTAGAGTTCAAGTTATGGTGGTGAATGATAGTAGACCAGCTTCTTTTGTTCTATTTGATCATAAAGTTATCCAATTTACGAAGAAGGATTAATAAAGCTTAGGAACACTTTAATTAAGGTAAGATAGTTGTGATGGAGTTAAAATTTTAATCATTTAGATATTATATAAATTAATGCTAACATTAAGAATTTTTTAAGGAAAGTGATGAATTTGGATTTCCAGTTGAGTTGAATTTTTTAAAGGGAAAAAATTACAATTCAATGTTGAGATATCCAATTAGAACCTTCGCCACAAGGATTGGGCCTAGGAAAAGAATCCTTACCAAGTTATTTTTATACTTGATAGTGAGCTTGAGCTAATGGAATTTGTGAAAGGAATTCATGAATGTCAGATAATTGATTAAGAATATGATATATGGTTGAAATTGAAACAAGCATAGGAAAGAAATTGATATAGTGATAGGTAGAAAAGGAGATGCCATTCTGAATATATGTATATGTATAGTAAAAATTTATGCACATACACGAATTAAAGCACAATATGGTCTACATTTTGCCTTGAGTATAGTACAAATTCACACACACAAATATATATGTATATACACATATTGTAGTTAATATGAGTAAAATCTAGCTTGGGACTAATGAATGCTTGGATGAAATAAAGAATGTCAGTAGTCCTAACAATAATGATATGATCAATTTTTGGAATAGCTTAGCTCTCTTAAGCTTAGGAGGTGTGAACATAAAAGATGCCTATTGCTAAAATTCACTATACCTTTTGTAATTACTTAATTAAGAGCTTCATTATTTATCCCTTCTAATGTAATGTTGTAAATGATAGTTTGGCATCATATTCGTAACTTAGGATTATTTGCATCAAGATGCAGTATTTGTATACTGGTGATTGGTGGCAATGATTTCTTGCAAAATTGTCCATATATGAAATCTATATCCATTTTTTATAGTTATAGCCTAAGTACTTCTCGATTGTGCCTAACTCATTATGATGGCCTAATTAGCTTTTTCCTTGGATATTTATTTTGGGTGATAAAGTCACACTTTCATTTATTTAGCTAGGCTTTTTGAGTTTTCTAATTTCTTCCTTATTGATCATATAATAAGATTACTCTTCTCAATTTATTGGAAGATATTTCTTACAATTAAGTTAATTTTGATATAGGATTCTGGCATTGAAGTAAGTTCAAGTTACTTTTAGGATTCTTAAAAGTTCCTACTCAGTGGTTAAGAAAATATAAGCAGTTATCTACATGGAAATATTACTTTCATATATGATGCTACTTTCAAGTCTTTTCTCAATTTCTTCATTTGTCATGATTTTGCTAACCATGCTATTTTGATTTCTTATATAAAGTACAATATTAAATTGAAAATGTTATATTATCATAAACTTTTGATGAGAAGATATTATAAACAACCTGGATACTTTTACCAAAAGCTATAACCATTTTGATTTATGTAAGGACCATTAGCTTGGTTAAAGATTAAATTTAAATGTTGTACTATCATAATTTTTTATAAAAAAGTTTATATAAGCCATGTAGATACATTTATTAAAGACCATGATCAATTTAATTTGTTAGGATTCGTTAGTTTAATTGAAGTAAAAAGATTTGATTACAGCATTAAATTTTTAATATTATAGGATGATGCACTTGGTCCATCTTTAAGTGAGCTAAAAATGTTATCTTCTGGTAATTTTACACCCCAAAAGACAATTAGTTCTAACAATTAGGATGAAGATCTTAGAATAGATAAAATGTTGACCCCTCAAATGTTTTGCACTAAAATCTCAAAGAGGATAAAATTAGAGTATGTAGGTTTTATTAGTGCTAGGATTTATTCTATTTTGGAGGTATTCTATTTATGTTCAAGGTAAGCCAATAGTGAAAGTATTATAAACAATGACTAAGGTAAGCTAGTAGTGAAAGCATCTATACTATATAGAGAATACAAGTTTTTTGTTTTCCTTTTTTTATTAATTTTTGCTTTTAACGTGTCGGCCCCTCAATTGTTGTAAATTTTTGTTTCTCACTTAATTGCCTCTCTATCCAATGCTCCACTAGAAGGCAGGTTTCGAATGAAAGAGGAGAAATAGAATGGCCTTCATTTTTCTATGGCTTTGGGCTACTATATTTATACAAATAAAATGAGGTTTCTGTTTTCCTTTCTTTATTATTCTTCCTATTTGACATGTTGACAGCTTAGGAAAAGAAATTTTTTGTTTCCCACTATCCTGTCTATACTGCTTCTGTGTCACAAGCTAATGAATTGGGCTTTCATTTTGTTACTGAACTGTCAAACGGGCTTTGTGTTTTTTTTTTAACTAGAACTAGGCCTCACTCTTGATGGAATTTTGTTAATACTTTACATTATTTCTATTTTTTCATGTTTATTTTTAATATTTATAACTCAAATATTAATATTAATATTTATAACTCAAATATTAATATTATCAAATATTCATGTTTATTTTTTTTATGTCTATGCATTATTTCTATTTTTTTTGTGCTTTTTTAACCAGAAACCAAGCATCACTCTTGATAAAATTTTGTTAATACTTTGCATTATTTCTTTTTTTTTTCATGTTTATTTTTAATATTTACAACTTAAATATATATATTCTATTTTTAATTCTTCTTTTTAATTGCTCTATTTTATATTTTTTTCATATTTATTTTCATTATTTATAGTTCAAACTTTAATATTAAAAAAAATATGCATGCAATACTTTATATTTTATTTTTGTTATAAATTTTTTTAAATAAATTAAATTTTAATTTAATTGAATTACTTAAATAATATATTTTAACTTTTCTATTACTTTACGTATCATTTAATATTTCTCTTCTTCTTATTTTTTTATAGCATGTTTTTCTTTTCTTTCATGTTCTTTCCTAATATTACAATTCAAATGCTAATATAATTAAGAAATGCATGTACCACATGATATATTTTATTTTTGTTATAAAAATATTTTAAATAAAATGAAAGATTTAATTAATTAAATTATTTAATTATATATATTATGTATAACTCTTATTTTATAACTCACATATTATTTCTTTTCTTTTTATTTATTGTATTGTATTTATTCTTTTATTTTATCCATTACTATTACAATTAATTAAAATTATTAATTACATATTCTATTATTTAATAGATATATTTGAAAATTAAAATTAAAATTAAAATTATTTATTTTTACATTAATTTTCAAGTGGCATATATCATATTAAATATATACCAATTTAAAATTTATCCAGATTTTAGAACTCACATTATTTTACTCCCTATAATTTATTTCATTGTAACTTTTCTTTTACCTCTCTCTCTCTCTCTCTCTCTCTCTCTCTATGTGTGTGTGTGTGTGTGTATGTGTTAAATGTTAACATTACTGGATAATATAGATATAAAGAGATGTATTTTATTTACTATAAAAATGTTTCAAATAATTGAAAAGATTTAATTTATCTAAATTCCTTAATCTATTTTAATACTTTATAATTCATTCTTTGTTTCTCTTCTTTTTATTAGCACAACTGCCTTTTTTTTCCAAATTTCATATGCACTATTATTATTTACAATCTAGATGTAAATACAATTAAGTGATATAAATAATAGCATGTTATATTTAATCTTATTATAAAAATATTTTAAATAAGTTAAAATTTTAATATATGAAGTATTAATAAAAATAATTAATTACATATTCAATTATTTCATAGAAATAATTGAAAATTGAAATATATTTATTTAAAATTTTTCAACATTTTAAAAATTAATTTTCAAATATTATGTTTTAAATTAAATTTATATTAATTAAGATCTTATCAATGTGTAGTTCATGGATTATTTCACTTTCTATTATTTATTTTATTGCATTTTTTATATGCACTTCTATTTTTTATATTTCAAATGTTGATATAATTGAGTTATATAAATATAAATAATATATTTTATTTTTATAAAAATATTTTATTTGAATTAAAATTTTAATTTAATTAAATTACTTAACTATATATTTTATTTTTAACTTTTATTTTACTTAATATTAGAACTATAACCTCTCTTTTTTATTTACTTCATTGCAATTTTTTCTTTTTTATTCATATTCATTCTTATTATTTACGAGTCAAATACTAATATTACAAAAAAATTAATATAAAAAGTATTAATCAAATTATATAATTATTTTTTAATAAAAAATATATATTAAATTTATTTAATAAATTTTGTACATATGCTTATGAAATTTTGTGAAGATTTTACAATTTACGCACTATTTTTATTTTTGTATTTCATTGCATTTTTTTCTTTATTCTTTTGTTTATTCATATTATTTATAATTTAAACATTGGCAGCACTAAGTAAAATTAATATAACACTACATATTTTTATGTTATAAAATTATTTTAAATAAGTAAACGATATATTATCAATACTTAAAAAACTAAAATAAGATCTTATTTTATTTTTTATCATTGACACTGTTACTCCAATATATATATATATATATATATATATATATATATATATATATAATATATATATTATTGTATAATTTTTATGTTTATTCCTTTTCAATATACTTTTAATATGCCAATATCACTAAATAATATGGATATAATAAGATATATTTTATTTTATTATAAATATTTTTAATAAGTTAAATATTTATTTAATTAATTTTTATATTTTTATTACTTTCAAATTATTAAATAGTTTTTATTTTTTATTTATTCTATTACCCACTTAAATTATATACGTATCACTTTTATCTAATTCATTATATTTTTTCCATATTTATTAGAATATTTACAACTCAGATGTTAATGTTAATAATACAAATGTAATATGATACATTTTATTTTTATTATAAAATATTTAAATAAATTAAAATTTAATTTAATTAAATTATTTAACTTCACATTCTATTTTTTTTCAATATTTTCTTAATATCAATTTTAAAGTGTATATTTTAAAGTAAATATAAATTAATTAAAATTTTATAGTTCATATATTTTTTCTCTGTATTTCATGCACTTCATTATATATATATATATATATATATATATATATGTCCACTAATATTGTTTGCAATGCAAATAAAATATAGTAGTATTTTATTTTAATTATGAATTATTTTTAATAATTTATTTTTCAAATTAAAAAATTATTAATTAAATAAATTAATTATATATTCTATTTTTACAAAAATATATAAAAGTTAATATTAAAATTATTTATTTATAATTTTCAAATTTTGTTTGATATGAAATTTGAAGTTCTATGTTTCAAATTAAATATAAAATAATTAGGATTTTGTTAAAGCATTAAAGTTGATATAATATTTATCTTTCTTTTTTATACGTCAATGCATATTTTTCTTTTTACATATTTACTTTTTTATTTATAATTCAGTCTCTAACATTATTAAATATTACAAATATAATTTGATATGGTTTATTTTTTATTAAGTATATTTAATAATTTAAAACATAAATATAAAATGTATTAATAAAATGAATTAACTATATATTTTATTTTTAATAGAAATAAAATATTAAAATCAGAACTATTTACTTAAAATTTAAAAATAAAATATTAAAATCAGAACTATTTACTTAAAATTTGTGAATTTTTATGTGAATTTTTAATTTTTATATTTCAAATTAGATATATATTTATTAGAATTTTATCAGGATTGTATGATACTTACAATATTTTTTTATCTATTTTTATTATTTATAACTCATATGCTAATATCACTAAATATTTTAAATATAATATGATATATCTTATTTTTATCATAAAGTATTTTCAATGAATTAAATTAAATTAATTAATCTTGTATTTTATGTTTAAAAATATAAATTAAATTAAATTTATTTATTAATATTTTTATTTCAATTTTTTATTATTATATTTCATATTAAATTTAATATAATCAATTTGAAATTTATCAAAATTTTAATATATAACCTATTAACTTATTTTGCAAAATAAATCAAGTTGTATTCTTTTATTAAAACTATCTTAAAATAAAGATTAAAATTATATTTTTTTAAATATTAAATTTTAAATATAATATTTTTTTAGAATTCATATGCAAATTTTTACAAATAATCTCTTTTTATGGATACAAAATTCATCCTATTTCAATTATATTTAAAAATTAAGAATCAATACTTTTTCAAATATCAATCATGACTCCATTTTTTTTATTCATTGATAAATATATAAATTTATTCATTAAATTATTTTACAACTCACACATTATTTCTTTTCTTTTTATTTCTTATATTGCATTTTTTCTTTTTCATGTCTATTTCTATTTCTATTATCTATAACTTAAATACTAATATCACTAAATGATATATATATATATGTATATGCGTGTGTAATATTATTATAAAATATTTTTAATAACTTAAAATTTTGAAATTTCAAAAATATGAATCAAATTATATAATCAAACATTTTATTTTTTAATAAAAATATTAATAAATTAAAATAATTTTATTAATAATTTTATATATCAATTTTCAAGTATTATATTTTAATTTAAATATATATTTTTTACCACTCACATGTTATTATTATTCCTTTTATCTTCATAATTACATATTTTATTTTGTAGTCTCCTATTCACTACTATTATTATAGTTTAGATATGAATATTACTGAATAATATAAACGTATTATAATTTTTTATTATAAAAATATTAATTTAAAATTTTAATTGAATCAAATTAGTTAATTACATATTATAATTTTTAAGTCTTATATTATATTTAAAGAAATTGTTATTTATAAATTAAATATATAATCATAAAATCAATATAATAAATTTGATTTATAAGTTTTTATAATTTTTATTACATATTTATTTTTCTTATTTTTATACTAGAAAAAAAAAATAGATATCCGTGCATCGCACGGGCTAAAAAGCTAGTGATTTCATATGGGTCATCCCATTCAACGGTGATTAACTTGTCTGTGACGAAAAGATGTAAGAGTACCAATTATCAAAACCCGTATTGTTTTATCCGCTCCAAGAAACGTTTCACAGCTATTAGAGCTTCGCAAAGAAACGACAGCCATTGATGGAGTCGCTGCTCTCCCACCCTCTGCGAAACCCTGCATTTCCAGCTTCGTTCCTCCATTTACAGAAATTAGTATTTGCCGACAGAAGAGCTGCAATCTCTCTTCATCAATGGCATCTTCAGGTTCGGTTACATCCTGTTTATATGATATCTATGTGTAATGGTGTATGAACTATTATGAAGTTGAAGTTTGAATTTTTTCTAGTCGACGACGACTGTGAATCAATCAAATTATTGAATTGAGGGAAAAAAAAACTTTGTGATTGTTTTTTGGGCTATTTTATCAGCAATAGAAAGCAGTTCACCTTGTAAGCTGGTTTTCTGCGGGAAGACAGTAGCAGAAAATGATATTGCTAAAGTTATTAGGAGCAGTAACACTTTGAAGCTTCCTGACAATGGCCAAGTTTCGATTCTTTTGCAGGCGGAATTGGATAAAGCTATTACTGAAGAGAACTTTGAAGTTGATTCGTTCATGAATTCTCTTTCCTCAGATAAGTTTGGTAGATTGCTCATTTGGTCCCCTCGATTGCCATCGACCCACGATGTGGTTTGCCAGTATGTTTTTCAGAACCTCTGTTATCTTTTAAATGCTATGTGGTTTTACTGTCATATGATTCTTAAGAGAAAAGTTTTGAACAGAAATTTTTGTGAGCTTCCTGTCGGTACTGTTTGTGTTGCTGATGTTCAGACCAAGGGACGAGTTTGAATAAGCTCGATTTCTGTCTTTTTCAACTTAAATTGTAGTCATGCAAAGTTGCTTAGAGTGCATTGCAGTGCAGGCCGATCAAAGAATGTATGGGAGTCTCCATTGGGTTGCCTGCTGTTTTTATACTGCAAATGAGAACGGGCGAGTAGTTCCTTTTGTAGAGCATGTAGCTTCTCTGGCTATGACAGAGGCAATAAAGGATATCTGTGAAACAGAAGTAAGCGCTTGATTTTAAAGTGTTACCTTGCTATTGAGTTAATTAGAGATTGGTACCCATTTTTTCGAAGAGGAAAAAATTCTCAGAATGGCAAGCTGTCACTTACTTATGTTTCTAGGTAAAATATTTTTTAATATGATATAAATATTTTTGAGCTGGCTATGCAAGAATTTCCAGGTCATTGACTAAATAGACTCGAAAGTTGATTACATTCATGAAATCTAACAACGCTTGTACATGGTAGTCAGAAAGATTTTATTGGGAGCACTTAGCTTTGCAGGATGTTGAATATCTTTGATCAATTTATTGCTAATGATATTAATGAAAAGGATGTATTGCATGATGTTTTTTGCAATGAAGACGAGCATCAACTTGCAGTCTTGCACTGTCATAAAGCAACAAATAAGTAATTAGTTATGGGTTTAGATAGGTTAGTTAGGGTTGTCTAAAACTTAATTAATTCCTCCATGGCTGGATGTGGATTGGCTTGCACAATTAATATCAAAATGCTTATCTTATATGTGACCGATGGGGCTCTTAAATGCTTTTACTTCCAACATTTTTTTTCAGGGCTTGCCGTGTGTTGATGTCAAAATCAAGTGGCCAAATGATCTTTCCTTAAATGGTCTTAAAGTTGGAGGTATTTTGTGCACTTCGACACAAAAATAAAAAAAGTTCAATATCAGTGGAGGTAGTGAGACTTGTGTACAATTTAATCAGCTGCGGAAAATTAATGTTGCCTTTATGTCATTTTGTTTCAACTAAAACAACTGCATGATGAAGATTACCGTGCTCTTGCAGGTATAGGCTTAAATGTAAACAATGAGAAGCCAACAACATCCCCAAATACAGTTCTGAGAGAATTTTCTGTGGAAGCATACCAATTTAGAAGAGAAGTTATTCTTGCAGCATTTTTCAACAAATTTGAGAAATTTTTTGATCTATTCATCAATAAAGGTTTTTCAATAAAAATTCATTACTTTGACACTATCATTCCCATGTTCCATGAATTTTGTGCAACTCTCTAACCCAACCCCCCCTCCCCAAAAAAAAAAGCGAAAATATTGGTAATTTACTAATATGTATGTGTGCACATTGAACATTAATCAATGACCTTGCAGAAGGAACTGTAAAATTTGGATCTGATTATGTTATGGTATGTTTGTTTCACCATTTTTGTTTTAATTCTCACCAAAATATAGAGATGGAAATTTTGGATGTTACATTTTCTGAGTTCCTAAATAATTTGCATCAAAACATTTCTTTCTTTAGAACTTCATGGATGCAAAATTTAGCAGCATCTACTTTCCTCTCATTGTAAATTTATTTATATATGGCAACTTGGAATGAAGAAAAATAAAAGAAAAGAAAAGAAGGATAAAGCCATAATGGTCTGCAGAGTCAGTCACATTCAGGCCATTAGCAATGTTTTCCGATTTCTATAAAACTTACAATATCATTTGTTTAAGCAATGACTTTGTTATTTATAATTTTGACACCTAAGGTTGATGTTGAGTTCATTTGTTCCATATGTTGCAGGATTTGAAACCTTAGAAGAGCTATATTACAAGACATGGTTGCACAGGTAACATGGATTCTAGTTATTTCATCTGTGGCTAACCCTTTCTTGGGTGCAGACATTCTTATTAAGCTAATTGATATATATATATATGGCCAATCGAATAAAAGAAGCCTGATAGACTGCATGGTACAAAAATGTTATTGCAAGTACTTATTGCCTCTGTGGGTGAATCGTGGAATTGAAACAGATTAAGAAATGCGACAAACCTATATAAATAAGGGATGGTAATTGATTTTGACTGCTTATAAATATAGGCAGCGTTGAAGGAAATATAAGGGAGGTAATTGATTTTGCAGACTTCTTCCATATAAAGGTGACAAACCTAACCCGTTGTGAATAAATGTCCATCCTGTGTGGCCATATAAATTGCTAAATATCAAGACGAGCAATATTTGTAGGTTTCTACACTAAAATGCCCTCCACCACCTCTATTACACCTCCATACCCTCTGACTCTACTGCTGTCCTTGCACTAAATTTAAAAGTTCTGTTACTTCTTTGCAGCAGGATTGATTTCTAAATGATTTAATTAGTTGGGCTTTTCTGCAATGTGCAATACATCCAGCTTTTCATCATTTTGTGTCCCGATGCACATTTCCTGCTAATTATCACCTCTGCATCTATTATCATATCTTTTGAAAGCTGAAGCACTTCAGAAATGGTGAATACATGCTCCCCTAAAAGGCAAACTTCTCCCTTTCCCCCACTCTTTCCCTTTATATATGACAAAAATAATCAGACGAAATTGAACCTTAACCAACCAAACATGTTATATGGCTAGAAACTGAACTCAAATTCATCACTTCTAGTTAGTAATTGAATTGAACTGTTGATAGCTTATGAAGTACTTATTATCCTACACATGCATATATGTAGAATGATTTAAATATAGAGTTACTTATATTTGCATAATTTCATGCAGTGGACAGAGATTAATAGTGCAGGAAAAGAACGAGGACAAAGTGGTTGAACATGTTGTAACTATTCAAGTGTTTTAGATGAATACTTTGCTGCTGAGTTGTTGCTAATTTAAATACTGCACGCATTGAATTCGTATTTGGTTTTGTATTGGTAGAGAGCAATTGAGAGACTTCTGGCGTTGACTATTTTTATGAGGCAAATATGTCTTGCATCAATTCCTAGTAGATAAAATGCCATCTGTCAGCCAAATTCGTTCATATCCTACATTGTTTGGACATGGTTGTGTTTCTTTGCTGGACTATGATATAGTGTGTCTATCATTTAATTTTTTTTATATTGTAGGGTTTGACATCTCCAGGACACTTGTTAGCTTTTGGTGATGACCACCAAATGTGTGAGCTTCATCCTGATGGCAATAGGTAACGTACGAGATATCATTTTCTTCCTGATTCAATTATTGAGAGGGAGAGAAATCCCATTAATTGTCAAGAAAGTCTTGGAAACCATCTCTTTCCAGCATTTATTTACTTCCACTTTGTCCTTAGTGTTGAATAAACTAGAGTTTAGCCTTTGGACTCTCTAAATTTGGCCACACAAAAGTTGTCAGGAAAAGTGGTCTATTTCATCTAATGGTCATATGAAATAAAATATTGTTGCATGACCTCATTACAACCTCAATTGAAATGAAAACTTCTGTCTCCATTGTGACCACAGCTTCGACTTCTTCAAAGGACTGATCAGGAGGGAACTTGAGTGATGAAGATTCCTTAGCACATTCCACCAGATGCAACAACTCTTCTTCACCATTTATATTACTTGGGAAATTGTCTTTCGAGTTAAATATTTTTCCTCTATCAAGTTTGTTTCATATATTTAGACAACTAAATATTTGAGGTGTTGTATCTTCCATAATTGGATCTTTATCACACTTATTATGCACTTTCCTTGTTCAGTCAAGTCAGATCTCTTACACTGTCACATGTAAAACTTCATGTAGTTGTCAGGAAAGCAAAAAAAAAATTGATATTCTCCATCCCTCTTTAGATCTTTGTTCATGATTGCTTAAACGGCCAATCAATTGGAAGAAGTATGGCGATCCTCTCCTCGCCAGCTATAGAATGATTTGAACAATTAGTTTTTTATTGATTGGTGTCATCATGGACCGCCTTTGCTTCCAAATAAGTGTGCTTAAATTAGATGCTGTCAGACTGTGTTGACTGTCATCCATCCACCCTATCATCCGTACTCTGGGAGAATGTATAGGCTCCACTATTGGTCCCAATTTATTTTATTTTATTTTGTGGAAAGGACGCGGGAATGAGAGTGAAAAATAGGATGTGATGATAAAATTGTCTTATATTCCCCTGAGAAAACTGATGCATGCACTTTTTATCGTGTACAACTTCTCCCACACAAATATTATATTGAGTCAAAATTGCTTGCCTGCTGGGTCTACATGTTTTTAAACAAATAAGCATAATTTGACTTGTATTATATGCACAGATGTAAGCAATTTGTGCACAGCAAGAGGCACGTTACTTTATGAAATATGGACCCTTCTCCGCAATGTTTGATATCATTTTAAACACGCCAAGTGCCTTGTTTTATTCTTCTTTTGTACTTGGCCCATAAGGGGGCAACAATCATTGAGGGGGGATTCAAAGCCAGTGCGAAACAAAAACTTCTGATAGGCACGTTCTATGGTATTGAAGGGCCTGCTTGTTCTCTCTCTTTCTCTGTCTGTTTGGTTGTGTTCCTGTAGCAGGAAAAAAAAGACATCTCCACCTCCACCCATGGACTGTCTTCCTTATTTTCAACAAAATCGTTTAGCTATGTGGGGGCCATGAAACAAGAAAGATGGCCATGTAACATTAACACATAATATCTCCTATCACAATGTGCAATTATAGAGGCCGAGTCATTCTCAATAGGCAGCAAAAGGGTTAATGGGAGAAAATGTGCTGCTTCCATTTTTGTCATTGGTGAATGCTTCTAGTCTTTGTTCTTAAGTGTTTTTTTTTTAGCACTGGGCCTGCCTATGCACTAAACAGACAAAGCTACATTCTTCTTTTTACACATCGGATTTATTTAACATGTAGGTGAAGGTGCTGTTGCTCTGTGTAGGAGACAATGCCCTTCTGGCTTGCATTTGTTGGCAGCTATCACTTGCCACCACTCCTCGAGCTCCATGGAGTTTTGGACTTGTTAGGAAAATGATTTGGTAACTGTCGATGTGGGACATCCTTTTTTGATGCTAACGTAGCCAGCAACATAGTAATCCATTATCAGGTAGTTAGAATAAAAAATCAACAATTTGAAAGGCACTACGTTACTGTAGCTGTCCGCAAAGTAAGGTTTCTTGGCACTTTTGATGAAGGTTGGGGCGCAAAATCCATCCTTTTTTCCGTGGTTAAAGGGGGCTTAAGAAACGAAAATCTCTACCCTATAGTTGACTTGAATTCCCTGCACTAATGCAAAGCAGATACAATACGGTGAATCTCAACTCAACTCATTTTATCTGGTAATACCTATTTTATTTTATTTTCTATTCTTCCCTCTTTCATGAGATTTCAGGAGGATGAAAATCTCTAATCCTACATTGGATTTGGAATTTTTGCAGTAGTGCAATACAGATATTGTACGCTAAACCACGAATTTCCCGATCTCCTTTTGAGAATGGAGGATTAGGATAATCTATTGGATTCGGATCCTCTCCTTATACTTATATTATTTTTTTATTATTTTAAAAAAAAATTAAAGATATAATCTTTATTTTATGATTCACTATTTTTTTTACTCATAATTTCTTCTTAAAGAAGAGGAGAGGCTCTATTTCTAATCTATTAGTTGCAATTTTTTCAAGATCCCGAGAAAAGGACCAAAAATATGTTCTAATGGCAGAGTCTCGTCGTCACCCTTTAATAAAAAGAACAACGTCATAATTCTTGGTCTGTAAAAATATATTATTGAGTGCTCCATTTTTATTTTTTATGTTGAAGCCATTCTCTCAGGGATAATTGTTCGTATACAAGTAAGAGGTGTATGAATTTTTTGAGAAAGAAAGATGCTCCAGTGATCCTCTGATTGTCTAGATCTCATGAATGAATAAAAAGCTGAAGTTACATTGAATTTCAATTCTTTGATTTTTTATTTAATAATAGTAAGAGTGATTAAATAATTAAACATATATGCATAAAAATTATGAATTAAATCTTAAAAAAGATGCAAAATATTTAAGAGATATTAAATATAACTTAAATTAAAGACCTTAACTTTTGACTAGAAATATCTTTGTTGTGTCTCATTCACAGCCAAATCGGGCGTGGATGTAGCGGCATTCTTCGCGGTGAGTGTAAGGAATCTAATCCATCTGATGCCAAGGAGTTTATGTACTGCACAGTGCATGTTGAATGTGGACAAAAGGAAGTTGATATGAAAACTGTGAGGAGAGTGGTGTGCTTTCCAGCTTGATGTTATTGTCAAATGATGAATCTGTAACACTTTTTATACTGTTGCTAGTGATATGTCTCCTGCAATCATTAAACGAAAGCCTCTCAGTGATGATAGTTGAAATGTCATGTGAAAAATCAAACAATGTTGAGGCTTGCAAGCTGCTCTGGTCCAGTAATAAGACATAAATTCCACAGAGTATAAATCTTTTCCAAACCCCCACATGGAAATCACCACTAAAATGATGAAATAAAGTTAAGAAAGAACCTTACGGTCTCAGAAGCATCTCCCACAAGACAAGCAAAAGGTTAAAGGCATCCCTGCAATTTAAAATTTATGAACAATCCCATATGATAATAAAACAACAAAAGGAGGGAAGAGAGGATTAGTCAAAGATCCTTTGGATCATCACATGGGAGAGCAGGCTTGGTGGGCCAAGCTGGGTGTGGTTACAACTAAGAAAATTGAAGGTTTGTGTTTATTAGAAAGGAAAATTTTCTCACTAATTTTGTTTTTACATTGGATTCAGACCAATCAAAAATAAATGAGATCTGCATTTGCTTTTCACTCGTCTCTAATGCTAAGTGATAGTCAGTAATCCTATCTTAGAAAAATACTTAAATTAGTCGAAAATTTAAATTGATTTTGTTTTATATGGTAGAATTGAAATACACAAACGGAATAAATAAATAATTAAAATGATAATGCCCAATTTGGCCATCTAGATCAGCCTAATACATCTCTATATGGATACAACTCATTTAAAAAGTGAACTAGTTTAGTCAAAGTTCAATTAGAGACTTATTCATCATGTTAAGATCTTGCTTAAATTCTAGTCATCAATTGAGAACTCTTTAGCATGTTTAGGGCCTTTCTGATGGCAATTCTTATCATAATGAGTTCTAATCTATTAAGATGTTAGTATAACACATGCACAATGGAACTTAAAAAAAATCAAGTTATGTTACTTAGGTTATACACAATTTCATACTCTTATTTCATTACTACTAACTTAAGTATTAAGGTATGCCCAATAAATCATTTCTACCATGTACACCTAATATTCTTTTTATTGTACAGATAGTCTAATTCAATTGCATTGCCGCTTTGATTAAATCTTTTTAGAATTGTCATAAATCAATTAAAACTTTGAATTAAATTTGTTATGCATTTTTATTATAGCTAAAATTGTAATAAGTCATTTAATATATATACATATGTGCTAAATTCAAATCCATGATGTTAAAAAAGAAATAACTATTACCAATATTCTCAATCATTATATTATTAGTAAATTTAGGTCGAAATATGTATTTATTATTATATTTTTAGAGTTTTAAATTAAAATGATATAATAAATTCTAAAAATATTTATTTTTAATAAATATGATTAAATAATTTTAATTTAATTGAATCCCAAATTATCACATTATCATGTACTTTTAAATCATCACGCGTGATAACATGTACCCTAAAAAAATGTTCTAATGATTGAACACAATCTTGTGGAAGTTGTACCCGAAAAATAAGTATGTATTTAATATGATTCGAAAACAAGATAATCCAACTTTTTTTTAAAATGAAATCGGAGGCCAATAAGATATTATTTAATTTCAAGTCAAGCCTCGAGATCTTAAAACATCGCTCAAAATGATGTCGTACCTTCCCCACTCAGCATTGTGGATGGACGCGAAGGATAATCTCATCATTATCGAAATGGATTTGACAAACTCAATAATTAACTCTTATGCGTAATGCTAATGATCATAATTAAGGGGTCCTCACAATTTAATCAGTCAAAAAAAAAGAACCCCATTTTCTATGCATGTAATGTGAAAACGGTTTGTCAACAACTATCTTCTTTAACGTACTTTTTGTTTTTTCGGCTTGTCCGAGAATACATTACAAAAGGGCAATTTATTTCTTTTCCATGAATCTTACTTTTATTTTGAGCAATATCAATAGATTTAGCAAAGTCATGTTGATTAGCCAAGAGACTTATTTTAAATCCTTTTCTTCTTTATTTTCTTTTCAATTTAAATTTAAAAACTTCCTTTTTTTTTTTTAACCTCCAATCAAATAAAGGATAAGCTTTGGTGATATTTTTCTATACTTATTGATGTGCATTTCGCATATCAATTGATGGGGCATGAACTGCATACCAATTAGTCATGCATAGTAAAAGGTGTCCATCAAACATACTTTCAACGCCTAAATTGATTTTTACGTACTTGAATATTAGTATATGAATATAATTGGGAGAGAAAATAATATCTTTTCATTTCTTGTAAATGAAGATATGATTATCGGTAGAGATGGTAACAGGATGGGGCAATAACAGATTAGCAATATATTGTCCCGTCCCGCAACTGCGGGGATCTGTCCCATCTTTAATTGCGAAGCAAGTTGGTGCCTTATTCGTGTGATCCACAGGACACCAATGATTTGCAGATAATTCAAAAAAATTAAAAAAAAATTAAAAATTTATAAAATTTAAATACATATATAATTAATATTTTGTATTTATATAATATAACAATATTAGTTTAAAATTATATATAACTTATTCAATTAGTCTTAAATTAAAAAAATCAAAATAAATATAAATTAAAATAAATAAATTAATATAAATATTTTTAATTATGAAATTAATAATATAAATTTATAATAATATATATTTTAAGTATAATATAAAAATAAAAAAAATATATTATTTCGAAGCAAGGCGAAACACCGCTGGGCAATATTGTCTTATCCTATGTAATTGCCCTGAGTCGAAAACTTGCCCCACGCCTTACCTTGCAGAGCAAGAATTTACACCAAATCCGAAAATTTGTCAATTGTTTGTGTCATTTAAAGTCAATATTGAATGTACATTTACGAAGATGGTGGTATGATCTTTACTCTTATTCAACTTAACTTAATAATTTGAAGGTGTCACATTTCTTAATATATTGTCATTAATTCTTAAATCCTTCATTTATAAATTGATATATTAAATTTATCCGTTGTTTGAGCTTTTTTGCATAGACCGAACCTCGCAAGTTTTACTAACAAATTTATTGAAATAAAGGCGACTATGATACTTATACTATAACATTGTTGTTACATTTAACTAGAAATGATTTTTTTTTTTTTTATCAATTGCAATTAATCACAAAGGTTCATTTAAGAGGGTCTGGCTGTTTGTACGGAAAGAAAGAAGCGAACGTCGGAGCTGAATGATTGCACAGCTCGTATCAATTGGGTAGTGAAGCCGCATGCAAAACCAATGGATTAGAGTCTTCGGAACACACTTTCGGATTCATCTGTCGGATCATTTAGGATTTTCCTTAACATATCATAAGAATTAGCTAATTGAAAATTTTTCAATCAAATTATATGAACATTTATTATGTTAAGTAATATTACTTATATTTTCATATGACTGGTCCTACCGTACTCATTTTTTACTTGTAAAAAGAAAATATTAAATTAATAAAATTTTCCTGATTTAAAGAGGGGGATAAACCCATTCTTGCGTTAGTAATATTACTCTATTATATTTTTGTTCTACTCTCCAATAGAGCTTTATTTCTTCCTTCTTCCATAAATCATCAACCTTAACATACTCAACAACAAATGAATAGGTAAAAGAAGAGAAGGTGGTTGGGAAATTGGTGAGATGAATAGAAGATTACAATTACATAAATCAAGGTTAGGAAGGATAGGATAAGATGGTGGCGGGCCCATTGATTCATGTGATGAGAGATAAATCAAATGTCTGTTTATGTGCATATTGGGGAAAGCCGACGGTGACAGTGTGTTGCCCCTTGCAAGTGTTTCAGACCCAATTGCTCACATGAAAATATTACTTTGTACATCGTGGCTTCCTCTGAACCGTGTCTTGTTTTATATAAGACACAAAATATTCACGCATTGCTCTTGGTGTCCTTGTTGGATTGTCATTTTCTTTTCTAGGTTGCATAAATTGTTGTCATTTATTTGACAAAGAGTTGCATAGTTTTTGGTACCAAAATATCATTTACCACGCAAGGAACCCGTGGATTATTATGGTCTAAAATTTTAGAATTAAAAAAATCAAAAATTTCAAAGATCAAATAAATTATATAAATATTTTTTATGATTATTTAATATTAACATATAATTTTAAAATTTTTAGAAGACATTAATCACTCATAATATATATATATATATCAAACTTCATCACTATTGGCTTTATACACACATATATTAAACTTCGTCACTATCAGTGTTGGGAACGTTGAAACAATTGGTTGGTATAATTTAACATCAAGGAAGCAGTAAAATCAACAAGATGTCAATAATTAACATGGTTCAGTTTTCAATTTATTCCATGAGTAAAGATGAGGAACAAATCCATCAATTTAGAAGAATTATAGAAAGAGTATAAATGGTATAATAATTTTCAAACCTATATACACCTAAAAATATCTTATAATGTATAAAATTTTTGCTCTAAAAAATTTTACTAAAAGAGTAAGAATTAACTATAGGATCCCAAATCACCTCCCAAAAGGATGATAAACACAAACTCTTATGAAATGTGGGACCCCTATTCTTTACTTAGAATTTTAAGTATTTAGCTTTGATGGTGGTTGGACTAAACTGAATATGTTTTAATGCAAAGATAAAGCATGCGAAGTTAGTGCACATAGCTAGCAAAATTGGAAAAAAAAAATTTGTTATAAAGTTGCTCTTTCTGCCTAAATTTTCTATTATTTGTCTTGTGTTTGCTTGATTATGTTCTCCATTATTTCAACATGTTTTATTACTTAAAATGGAAGGGAATTGAGTTATACTTGTAGCTATTTTCCATACTGATGATATATTAGTTTTGTGTGCTTTTAAAATGTTAAAAAATCATCAATTATATCTAGTTGTCTTTTTGCTATCAGTTTTATACAATTTCTATAGAATTTTCAAAGTTTTTGCAAGTTGCTCTTTGACTACCAACTCATGTTGAGTTAGTAAAAGTACACTTATATGTGATAAAATCAAATAAATATTGTACTAGTAAATTATGATAGTGACTACGCATGAAAGAGCAAGTCAAATGTACTTTTATAGTACACACCAAAAGTGACACGTCAAGCCAACTAGAAAAAGAACAAGCTTTACACATTCAATAAAGTTGACTTTGATAGTGACAATAGTAGTATTGTTGGAAATAGTAAGGTACCTAAAAAACTAAAGAATAAGGGAAAAACCCTTATAAAATGTAGTTACTCATTGGACCTCATACATTTCTAACTATTAGTTCCCTTTTTTTTTTAATATAAATAGAGGACCTCACTTCATTTAAAAAAATAAGACAAGTATTCTTTTCTTTCTAGAAAATTTTCTCTCTCAACAAGCTCTCAATCTTTTTGTAATTTCTTTATTTATGCTTAAACTTGCATATTTATACTATTAGAAAGTATAAACCTTACAATCTCTTGAAGAGATAAACCTTACCCTTGAAAGATTCATTAGCTAAGATGGGGTGTAAAAAAGATTCATCAATTAAGATGGAGTGTGAAAGAAACATATATTTTGTTTTAAATAACCTACTTAAATAAAAATTGAATGAGTCAATACATAAATAATATGTAATTATCAAAAAATACTATTACAAAAATTTAGATCATTATATTTTTAATTTAAACATATCAATCATATTAATATAATTTGGCTTCAAAATAAAAATGAATTAATTTAATTTATATATATTTGTATTAATATATCATCTCATGTCATTTTACATTTTTAACTAGTTTAACAACTAATTATATAAAATACTTCTAATAAAATTAATTAATTTATGAACTACTTGAACAAAACATAGCCAAGTGACAATCCTTTCTTTGTTTGTAAATTTTGCTTAAGGAGAAGGAAACAATAAGATGTCATAAACCACCCCTATGGCACGTAATCGGCATCGAAAATCATTGTAGGTAATAATTTACTAACCTTTACAACAATATATATTTATTGCAATATATTATATGTGAGTGTGTTATACCATTAAGAAATGTATAACTCTCAAGCATTCAACTATAATTTGTATGAAAAATCATTTTACAAGTTTATTCAATTATCCCTACACTTATCATGATGTGAGTATGTTTTACCATTAAGGAATGTATAACTCTCAAGCATTCAACTATAATTTGTATGAAAAATCATTTTACAAGTTTATTCAATTATCCCTACACTTATCATGATGCTAGAGACCTCAGAAAGCCCACTTTCATCCCCTCTTATAGTAGTGGACATCTGTGGGGAAAATTTCCTAAGAAAGTAAATATAGAAAAGAAAATAACAAGTTTCTTTAGAAGTTAATGAATGAGCATTTAATCAAGATTAATAAATCAAGTACTTATATTAAAGTATAGTGAAATCAACTTGAATATTAAGAGATAACTTTAAAATCACAACCTAAATAATTAGTCATATTTCCATACGTTTGTCAAAGGAATGAAGAGAAATTTGTAGTAATCTAACATGCCTAACAAAATGTATAACACAGGATCCCACTCTTTTAAATCGTGACTAAGATATTTCTAAGCAATTATTTCATTAGAAGTACATGAAAAGGTTAATCATAAGCTTCAACAAAATCCATTATCTATTATACTAAAAATTACTGACAATTTCTCATTCATATCATAATTCCACTAGTGCTAACACATGCATTAAAATCATCCATGCTTATTAGTGCCATTATACATATGTACATAATTGTCCATGGCATAATCTCAACACATCATAATCATAATATCAAAATAAAAAGAAATAAGTAAACCTCCTTGTAATTTTCGATCAACCTTATATTCTCCACAAGCTCATTATTATCCTTTGAAGGTTAACCATATACCTTCTATAAGTAAGTTATCAAATTTAGCTTTCACATGTCATACCTATTCCTTATCATAATTTATAAGCTAAATGCATGTTATTTTGACATCAAATCTCATCATACAGTGCTTTTCAAGCTTACTATAATTTCCATATGTTTTTTATATTGGTTCTATATGTACATTACAATTCACAATTCATCTTAACACTATATCTGAAGCATTAATTATACTTTATATTTTTCAACAATGCCATGCCTATTATGTATAGTCTCAAATACAAGCATTATTAGCAAGCATGCAATAATTACAAATGTCATATCATATTCTTAACAACTATGTACAAAAGGATACATAATCATATATACCAAGAACATGTTTATATAAGATCAGGTGCTATCCCACCATTCAAGCATTATCAATTAATAAGTTAAATATATATGTAACATGTTGGCATATCATTTTTTTATTGAACTCATTTCAATATGTTAGTGGGATATAGTAACATGTAAAATAGGGAAGCCAATGATCAACTATTAAAAGCCTAATAGTTGATCATTCACACCTAAAAAGAGATCTTTCTAATATGTAAATGGTTGATCATTTAACAAAGAATGGTCAACCATTTAGTATTAAACTTTTTTATGCCAAAATTTCCAAAACAACAATTGATTGTTTAGGCAAAATGATCGATCGTTCTTATGGAAATCTCTAAAGTGATCAACATAATTCACTGTTCATAATACCATTGATTCCCCCCAAGCTCATTCATTTCTCCACTAATCTACACTAAATCACTAATACATATCTATGATAACTTACTTAAATCATTTCAAACATCAAATACATCGTAATTTATCCCATTTCAACATATATTTAATGAAAACCTAAACTTTAACTTAAACTTAACAAAATCATCTTAATCTCACAAGTAAGAATAAAATATTCACTCACCTAACATGAAGGGAGTATGAGAAGGCTAAAACTAATGGTGAATGGCTTATAATCATCCAAAATCATAAAGTTTAGATTTAGGGTTCATATTCCCCTTCTCAAAATAAACACTTGGATTTCTTCATATCAAAAAGGAAAATTAAAAAGAAATCAAGTGTATAAGAGGATTTTGATGTTCTTACCTTGATTGCATGAAAAAATAAAGAAGAAATGATGCTCTTCTTGCTTAATTAGGAAAAATATCAAAGTTAGGGGAAAGGTAGATGAAAGGAGGGAAATTTAAGGATTTAAAACAATAAAGAAATAGGAAAAAAGAGAAAGGGTTAAGGTTTTAAAATAATGGGGATAGGGTAATTTTGAAAATTATATACTAAAACTTGTCCATACTCCCATACTCACTTCTAATTATTCAAAGTCATTAATTATTTGATTTAGTACATTTTTTGTCAATTAAACCTTTCAAGTTTCTTATTTCAATTCCACTTAAATCATTTATTTTCACGCACCTTAAACTTTTATTGAAGGCTTATTTACTTAATTTTTTTCTCGTTACATTTCATTTACACGTTCGTTACCAAACTTCATCTAGTTCACATAAAATTTTCATTTTCAAAATTTTACTAATAAAATTAATTATTTCCTTTCATAACATAGAATCCTACAACTCCAAGATACAATAAATATATGAATAATAAAAATTTTATTCTAAAGGTGTAACAATATTATTTTTCCCTTCAAAAGAATTTATTATCAAATTCTTTGGGTATCTTATATAGTATTAAATTACTACAATTGGTTTAACAAACTCTTGGCTATCATTATTGATGACTACATGATCATATAACTCATGTTCTTAAACAATGCATTGAAAAGGTTTTCAAGTAATCTTTTCCAATGGCAATTATTATAAATTTCACAAACCGATTACATACAATTTCAATTTCTTTCATAAAAACATTCTTACTCTACTTTTCTCATTATGTTATATTTTCATCATGACACATGAACATCCCAACCTATCTACCCTAAAGCATATGAATGTGAGCTTTAATGTAAATAACACCTTCGTCATACACTTGTTACTAAAGTTTTAATTTATATACATTTTTTATAATATCATGTCAAACCTTAACATGGATTTACATGCACTTAAAGATGGCATCAATGAACTTTATACTCTATTATCATATGTTTATCCATAAGTTTCAATACACATGATAATTACTACACAACCAATATCCATTCATGAATTTACATAAACTCATTTCCTAAGTAAAAAGTACCTTGGGGTATAAATTATACAAAATACCTTGGAAAACAAATCTAATTCTTATCTCACAAGAAAATTTTCCTAAGTTACTATTCTAATCATCCATAAATGTTTAATTGTTCAAACTATTAAATCACAACATACCTCAATAACTTATATCAATAAGGGTTTCTCAAGCACTATAATACAAATGCATGAATAATCGAGTAATACATGTAATCATATTAGTTAAAGGTATGTGATGGAATTTTTTACTTTTACCATAGACTTAAGGTTATTAATACTATATAAAATTTAAAGGCTAAGGTTTTCCTTGTCAATTTAATACAAACTTTAATTTGCACTTAATCAATTCTAGTATTATAGTTTATCTTAGTGGAGTAATCTTATCTCAATTTAATCTATTAAGGTCCCAACCTAAAAGCCTTGACTCTTATCATTTGCTTGTAAATTTTATGGAAATGAAACTCTATTATGGTAAGGTCAAAATCAATAGGGTTGTAGGCCATCAATGAAGTCTAGTTGTGTCATAACTTTAGGAAATTTTTCTTATTAATTTGGATATTTTGCCCTTTTGTTCCATTTAGCATGTAAAAGTTGTTATTGATTTGATATCTGCTAAAGGATGATAAGAATAAAATAGTCAGATTATCTCTACTTCAATTATTCTTGATTCCTTATAGTCAATTTATTTCTCACTCTATTATGTCTATTCTCTTCATTTAACTTCTTCATCTAACTTCATGTATCCTAACATAAAGCCCTTTGTGTCACACCGTAACTAATATGGATCTCATTACCCGTTCCCCACAGCCTCAACACTATTTACTATGATCCCACTCAATGAAAATCTTTTTATTTCTGTAATAACTCAAAATTCATTGTAAATTTTATGCAGAATTAGATAAAGTTTTCCCTATTTTCAAACATTTTTCAAAGGTCACAACCCTAAATCATGGAATCTATATTCTTTACTGATATGATAACATTACATCTACTCACAATACTACACAACCTTAACCTGTATACATAGTTAAACAATATAATACATTAAGTGTCAAATCAATATAATCTTAATTTCTATCCAAATCTTAATCTTAAGTCAAATTTTCCAAATAGACGGTCCTTGATTTCCCATGGATATAATGAAGTTCAACATACTTGTTTTAACCTAGAAGCATTGAAAAATAAAACAAAATGAGTTATGAAACTTGATGAGCGTATATCCATCACTACTAAGCTAATTGATCATATGTTATTTATGTATTAAATTAGGAAGTAATTACAAATCAATTTTTTGAATTTATGAACTATACGATACCAAACCATGGATTAAAGTGTTTACATGCACACCACTCAGGATTCTTATTTTATTTCATAATCTATAATAATCTTAGTCATTAAATTTCACAATATCAATATCATCATATAAATAACTCATTCCGGGTGATCATCACATTCATGAATAGCTAGCAAGGCTTAATCACATTAAGTATGTGCAATTACATCAATTAGAGATATTCAATTATAAACAAGTTCAATGTCACAACATGCATCCACCTTTTGACTCCCGATTCAACCTTATATTCTATCTGCTTTTCCATCTTTATCTTTTTAAGTTTAACTTTATACCTCTCCCACCTTATTACTAGAAATTTTCTATTTAATATTTACATCATTGCTCTCATCATATTTCTTAATTTCTAATGCCACTCATAATTCATATTATAATATGCACACTAGAGCTCAATTCTACAAATAACAAAATTGAATGTAATATCAATATAAAGCAATTATTCTATCATCACAAAGCACTGTAAAGCACATAACACAATATATAGCAACATCACCATGCCCTCTTACACGACCACAATGTTTATTCACATCCTGATGTAAACTACACTATATTTTTTAACATGTAAGTAACAACATAATTTCGATCATATTACAATTATCATTTACCACTGCATTTGAATTATGATTAACCAATAATCGATAGTATCATTATCATGCTTCACAAACTTATTCAAACAAAATTCTATGAAATAGAGGTGCTTGCTATGGTGCCCCTAGGGTTTGGTACCCGGGGTGATGTGGCAAAATATAAGTCATTGGATGAAATTACAAAAATTTTAGTATTAATTTAGTAATCTCATCCAATGGCCTGTATTTTACCACACCACCCCGGGTTTAGTACCACTAGAGGCACCTTAGAATTCACCTGAAATAGATAATTACTAACTCATCACAAGTATTATTTCCAAGTTACTCATACATGACCCCAAGAATAATTTCATAATATATTATAATCTATAGTTATATTGTTAAAAGAAATTTATAGATGAAAAAATGTATAATTCATATCGTTTATAAGGAGGAGTATAAATTATAGCATTTAACTATTTTAATATTAAGATATTAATTTAGAGTGAGATATATACTCACCTAGTAACCTCTATCCATTTACTTCTGAGTACCCAAGCATTCTGCTCCTATCTTCCATTTTCTTCTTATTTTACAATTTATAGTAATAATTTATAAATATATAAGTAATCTTTATTTTACCCCCAAGTATTTTAGTTCTAATTTCATGTCATGATATGCTATTAATCTAGATCATTAACTTCTTTACTTTTCTAGAGTAACTCATAAAATTAAAATACATTATTATATAGTAAATTTCAAATCAAACTTATAAAGGTAAAAATATTACAATTTAAAGTTCTAGAAAAGTTCATTTTATGTTGTTTAATCATCTTAGATCATTACTTCCATATATTTTAAAACTATCATCAAAAAATTAAATTTTCTCATAAACAAGGGATTTTTTGGATTAAAATATATAACTTTCAAGATATTAAATCCTTTACTCCAATAGTGCTTTACTCCCATTGCTTTATAAAACCATGTCTTTACTTCTTAATATTTTCAAATCTATTTTAAGGAAGCCAATTTCACACGTTAAGGAATTTTTTCTCATATCAAAGTCATTTAAGCATAAATATTAAAACTTAATGATTTAAACATCATATGAGGAGGTCATTTTAACATTTCATAATATAACATTCTTATGCATTTTCTTAGTTCAAGTTCAAATCATCTAAAATTATTAGAATTAGTGACATAGAAAGGCTTTAATTATTTTGTTTAACCATTTTATGGCATAAGATTTTTGTTTTTCACAAACATCATCATGTACTCAAAATACTTATAAGTGGATTTTTTTCTAGATCATGCATATATAAACATAAATGTTAAAACTTTATGACCTAAGCATGTTCTATAAATGTTATTCTGGCATTCTACATTATAAAAATTTCATTTTTCGTATGTATCATCATGTATCTTGAAACTACACCAATAAGACTTCTTCAAATCAACCCAAATAGCAAAGATAAAAGGGAGTTTGTTGTGTAAAAGGTCTTACCACTACTTAAAAGACTCATAACCAGCTTACAGATGGTAGAAGCTCATCTAAATGCCAATGAAATGAAGTAAAATAATAGCTCTTTTATCCTGGATTGATGTTATGCATCATAGTTCTCCACTTACTTGCCAGTCATTACCTTAGTTAGGAAAGGATGACACTAATTGATATAGCATACAGTGATACTAGAATTGAAGGAAGAAGAAGGACACCAAAAAAAGATAGCTTAGACTTCATGCTATTGCAATCCATGGTTCCTCTAGTCGCAATAGCGAATAGCTACTAATGGTGACAAACTTGTATGAAAGGGATGACCAGACAATGATGCCAAGTGGCTAGAGAAACCAAAGTGGCAACTAGCTGTAAAGAGAGAGGAAAAAAGAAAGAAAGAAAAAGAGAGAGCCTCGTGAAGAAAGAAATAGAGAAGGAAAAATAAAAGAAGTTTTAGGGTTTTATATTGTGTATCACAATATACTGTAAGCCCATATTTTATTTAAATCTCAACCATCATTTCCTATCACAATTGATCTTAGTCTCTCATTCCTTATTTCTGTTAATTCTAACATTTCCTTAGAGAAGTTTTATTCCCTCAAAACTCCCCTTGACTATTTCATTATTTTAAAAGTACTAAAAGAATAATTTATCACATTATATATACTTATATATATGTACATATATCATGACCTTCACACCTTAAATTTCAAAGATATTCTTATAAATTTACAAATTTATAAGTAAAAGTCACTCCTAAAACTAATGCTTATATTTTATAAATTCTATAGTCTCAAATTCTTTATCATTTAATAAATAACAGGTGCATAAAAACAATAATATTTATTTGGCCAAAATTTAAATACTTTTATTTTACTTTAACATAGATAAATACCTTTTTTTTTAACTATTACTTGGGGTGTAACACCTTGATTCTTATATTATATACTCAAATATAGCTTTGTGACTTTTTTTCCCCTTAGTTCTTACTTGTGTATTCTTAAAATGTAAAATCCTCATCGTTCTATAAAGCCATCCTTCATTTGGCATATTATTCAAATAAATTGCTTAAATCTTTAAGCTATACGAGTATAACACCTAATACACATAGCACGTATAAATTGGATAAGTAAGTCTTAGCAATGATATCTAATTAAATACTTCAATTTTCAAATCCTATAATGCAAGTATTCATATCTTATACTCATAAGTATATAGATTTATGAGTGTCAATTCATCTATAATTTAGGAGTTTTAAGTTTTAAGTTTAACTTGTCATATATAAATCAAATTATGTCTAACTTTCTCCCTATATGATCATAGGTGGGGGTCATATGTGATTCATCCTCATAAATAAAACTTTAAATCCAGACATCAAAGCTCTTCATCACATTAGTGTCCTATTTCCTCTTATATAGCTTGAAATGTGTTCCTCTATATGTTTGTAAGTAAAACTATATTATGTTTGTTTACTTAATCAAAATTTAAAACCTAAGATTTCAAAGTCCCTTAAAACATCCAATCTCTCATATGGATTACAATCTAATTTCACTCTAGTTAAATAAGTATGCACTACATCTCTAATATTCACAGATCCTAGGATTATGTATGGAAATAAGGTCACTTTTGCTCACTTAATGCTCTATCCTTATTCATATATCCAACCCCTATCCAACCTTATACATTAATGTATAGATATCGACCTCATACTAAAACATCTTAATTTACTAAATTAATCCAAACTATAATATACCTCAATAACTAATAGTAACATTATTTCAACAAAGCTATATAATCAACATGTTTCAAATAACCCATACACTCACTAACCCATTATGTCCTCTTAACACATTCACACTCATACTTAAACATACTTATTAGCTAGGAAAAAGCACCATGTCTATTCACTATTACATATATAACACATAACATAACCATGTAAAGTGGCGTCCTTACCATTTCTCTTGTAAAACACTTTCTTTGCTTCATTTTATAATACTACCTACCATCAAACTAGTTAAGTTTTCAAAGAGTAATCACCTTCATTCCAAAGTTAAAAAGTCATATTTGACATCTCATAAACTTTTAACTTTCCTATTAAGATTCATATTCTTATCTCCTTCAACTTGCCATTCTCCTTTATTCAAATATAAATTTGTCACTCAGAAATTCATTAACTTAGATAATCAATAACAACATCCTATAACACTAGGGATCACAACACATGCTCCCACTCACTTGTACACCTAGTTTCTCAAAACCTCATTTGAGGGTTATGATTAAGCCACCGGCCACATGCTATTTTGTATAAGATGATATAATAGCAAGGTAAACTAATTTGTTATGCATTATCTTTTTATGAATCTTATGAAATAAAGTATTTTATACTTTAGACTATCATTTTTAATGCTTTTTTTTTTACTCTTTGTTGCTTCTTCTTCTTTTTATTATTTTTTTTATTTCATATTTTGTTAATCACTATTAAAGTAATTCCAAGTAGGCTAAAAATAACAAGGATAGAAAGATATAACATCATTCACAACTAATAGAGCAAAACTTCACATGGAGGATTTATGATATACTCAAAATAGTTTCTTTCTTATTTTACATATAACTCAAAATAGCTCAATTTATTTATAAATAAATTAAAATCCTTGCCTTCTTAAGCAAGCTCTATTTTTTATAAAGTATTCTATTTATATGAAATTATTTTATTTTCAAACTTATCAATAACAAATTAACTTCACTTGCTAGTAATCTATCTATATGGTAACTCTAATTGCTATTAAGGATTTAAACTAATTACAAGGTGTAAATATCCCTTTGTCAATATGAGGATATGGCAGCTTAAATAGACTTTTGCATGGGCAAAACATACATATATTCATATAATGGCCCATTAAGGTTTCTCATGATACAAACTTATATAACAAAGTTAGTCATCAATTTCTCTTATCATTTCACATATCATATCAATCACAATGACCAATCATAATCATATTTATTAAAATATTGGAGAATAATAATCTATTCAAGGATAGAAAATACTCACTTCGATTATATATAGCTAGCCATAAGTGAAAGTAGCTATGAAGATTTCGGCACATAACAGGTAGTTGATAAATCTGTTCATTCCTTTGTTAATGGTTATTAATTTATTATCGAGCCTCGTGTTTTCAGATAATTAACTTGGATAGTTAGAAATTTCTATTTTATGATTTCAATGAAAATGTTCTACTAGGCCCTAACTCATACTTTAATACTAATTTTATCATAACTTACCCTAAGGGTATATGATTAGCATAGGAAGTTGCTATCAATATCATTCTACTAGCTTTCACTATAATGTATTTAATGTAGTATTTTATATGCAAGTATGTTATGCCACCAAGGAATGTATAACTATTGAGCATTTAACTATATTTTGTATGGAAAATCATTTTATAGGTTTATACCAATTATTCCCACACTTATCATAATGCCAAAGATATCGAGTAAGCTTATTTTCATTTCATCTAATAACACTTGGAAACTTATGAGGTAAGATTACTAATAAAACAAATTGAGACAAATAGAGAAAAGGAAAAAAGTGAGTTTTTTTAGAACTTAATGAATAAGCATTTAATGAGAATTAATAAGTCAATTATTAATACCAAAATATTATGAATTTAGTTGAATCATAAAAGATAGATTTGAAATCATAACCTAAATAATTAGTTATATTTCTATACCTTTGTTAGGGGAACATAGAAAAATTTATAGTAACTTAACTACTTATAACAATGTATAATACATGATCCTATTCTCTCGAACTTTAACTAGGATCTTTTAAAGCAATTATTGCATCAAGAGCACATGGAAAGATTAATCATAATCTTTAACAAGGTTTATTATCCATTATACTAAAAATTACCAACAATTTCTCATTCATAACATAATTTCACTAGTACCAACACATGCATTAACATCATCCATACTTATTAATTCCATCATGCATATATACACAATTATTCATGGCATAATCTTAACACATCATAAGCACAATATTAAAATAAAGAGAAACAAGTAAATCTTTTTGTAATTTTTGATAATTCTTATACCTTCCAGAAGTTTATCATTATCCTTATAAGATTAACTTTATACCATTCATAAGTAATTTATTGGATATAATTTTCACATATCATACTTATTCCTTACGACAATCTATGAGCTAAATGCATGTTCTTTTGACACCATATCTCTTACATTCAATACTTTTCACACTCATACAATATTTTTCTTGTTCACCATCATTCTTGTACATCATTTTAACATCAATTCTCATATATACATTACAATTCACAATTTATCATAAGACAATATCTCAAGCATTAATCATGCTTTACATTTTTCAACAATGTCATGACTTTCATGCATGGTCTTAAATACAATCATTATTAGCAACAATTTGATAATTATAAAAGTCATGTCACATTCGTAATAATTGCATATAGATAAATACACAATCATATATATAAAAAACATACATTTATGCATAATTTTAGGATTATCCCATCATTCAAATGTCATCATTTAATAAGTTAAATACATATGTAACACACTCACGTATCATCTCTTTATTGAACTCATTTCAATATGTTAGTGGGATGTAATAACATGTGAAACAAGGGAGCCAATAATTGATTGTTAAGTGCTTAACAATCAATCATTCGTTCTTGAAAAAGGATCCTTCTAGTATGCAAATAGTCAATCGCTTGATAAAGAACAATTAGTCATTTGGTACTTAAATTTCTAGAATAATGAATGACCATTTAGGCTAAACGGTTAACCATTCTTTGAGGAATATATTAAGTAATTAGCATGATTCACTATTTATAATACCATTGATTCTGTTTAAATTTATTCATTTATTAACCAATTCACACCAAATCAAGAACACACATCTAAGATAACTTGCTCAAACTATTTCTAGCATCAAATACAATTAAACATCACAATTCATCATATTTCCATATACATTCAATGAAAACCTAAACTTCAACTCAAACTCAATAAAATCATCTTAATCTTATAAATAAGACTAGAATATTTACTCACTTAACATGTAGAAGATATAAGAAGGTTATGATTAATGATGAAAGGCTCCTAATCATCCAAAATCACATAGCTTAGAGTTAGGATTCATATTCCCATTCTTGAGCTCAACAATTGGCTTTTTGTAAATTAAAAAAAATTAGAAGGAAATTAAGCATAAGAGAGGATTTCGATGTTTTTACTTTGATTGAGTGAAAAAAATTGAAAAAAATAATGCTTTCTTTACTTGATTAAGAAAAAAATTGTAAATAGAGGAGAAGAAGATAAAAGAAGGAAGAGTTAGGGATTTGATGTGATGAAAAAATAGGAAGAGAAAGAAAGAAAAGACTGAGGTTTTAAAATAATAGGGATAGGGGCACTTTAGGAATTATATCCTAAAACTCTTTTATACTTCCATACTTACTTTCAATCACTTAGAATCTTCAATTCTTTGGTTCAGTACACTTTTCCTAAATTAAACCTTTCAAGTTTTTCATTTTAAGCCCACTCAAATAGTTTATTTTTATTTGTCCTAAAGTTTTATTCATAGCTCATTTAATTATTTAATTCATTTTTCTTGTGTGCCATTCACACTTTCATTACCGAACTTTATTTATTTTACCTAAAATTTTTATTTTCAAAATTTCACTAATAAAATTAATTATTTCCTTTTGTAGCATAGAATCCTATAACTTTAAAATACAACAAATATATGAATAATAAAAATTTTACTCTAGGAATGCAATATAAGAGTTCATATTTATACTTATCCTTTCAACATTTGATATTTTGTGATTATAAAAATGAAGGCTTTTGAGTGGTAATCTATTTGATATTTTATAATTATGCAAAAGACTTGAAATTGATTAAGTTAGACTCGTTAAGAAAATATAATTGTGAAATTTTTTTCTTATTTATAATAATTAAACCTAGTAATTGTAATTCACATCTATGTAATCATATACATCATCCTTATTTTGATTTTTTTATATTAAGGTAAATGTAAGTTAGGTCAATATTAACTTTGTCTAATAAGGATGATATATATTAGGATAACTCATGAAATTTTTTCATAAATTTTGTAAGCAATAATTAGTAGAATAATCTTACCAAAAATGGTTAAATAGTGGTAGGTTTAAGCCATGTGATTGTTGTGAGTAGTCAAGTATAGCTTGCATAAAGCCTAATGGCGATAGCTCCATTGGAGGCCTTTTGATAATTAAGTTAGTAAAAGGATCAGAAAAAGAAGATAGAGTGCTATTAGAATAGAGAATGAGAGTATTAAAGTTCAAAGAGAAAGTAAAGTTCATATCTAGTCAATATTCATGAAGTCCTAACTTGATGATTCTAGACAAAGGCAAATCAATGTTTTTATACCAGTTGAAGGTTCTCAAAAGGGTAAGAAGGTCTTTGCTTATTGATGGAATGTTCTAGATAATAAGTGCGTTGATCACTTTTCCAACCATCTTTCTATTGGTAACTTCTATCATTCTAACTAAAGACTCCAATTGGTTTCACACATTGATGACTAGTATGCTTTTCACACATTCTAAGAATAAGTCATTGTCTAATTATTTTGGGCCATAAATTGATAAGCTTAATGTTATATGGTGGAATGATTAAATATTATCCAATTTACTTATGATTCGTGATTCCTGACCCAATGAACAATATTTATCAATAATTATAATATTATTATATGTGACTTATTTTTATAATTGGAAAAAAAACTCATCAATAAATAATCTTTTTATTAAATGGTAAAATTATAAAAAAAAGATATTTTAATTATTTATATATTTTAGTTTAATCATCAATTATCCTTCTTTGTATATATAATTTTAGGCATTTAAATAAGAGAATGAGAAATCATAATTTAAACCAGTCATTCTCATTCCTCCCCTTTTTCTTCATCATCTTTCATTATTTTTTCCTTTCATTTTCCTTCTAACTCCTAACTCCTAAGCATAAGCACAAATAGTTTATAATTAAGAGTTTAGATTTGATACAATATTAATATAAAATATTTTACACTATCAACAAATAATAAAATGACATATCATTAAAAAAAAAGTAATAGTGATTATACATTTTTACCAACAATAAGAAAATTTTAATAATTTTTTGATGATATGGCATAATAGTAATTATACATTTTTACCAACAATAAGAAAAT
Source organism: Sindora glabra (assembly GCA_020226215.1). Classification (NCBI taxonomy): domain Eukaryota; kingdom Viridiplantae; phylum Streptophyta; class Magnoliopsida; order Fabales; family Fabaceae; genus Sindora; species Sindora glabra. Next base: position 42,660,306 of record CM035227.1, on the reverse strand, counting down.
TTTAACAATTTTTTAATGACATGGCATAACAAAAGTTGGTAATAGTATAAAATTGATTTATATTGATAATGGATCAAATTTAAATCCTATAATTAATCTTTCAAAGCCTTCCAACCTACAATATTCTATGTTCCTTCAAATTAATGGTTTTTTGGAAGACTATTTTTTTTATTTACTATTTTAACCCTTTTTATTCTTTAATTTACATATAATTTTTGCCAACTTTTAAAATTTTGATAAGACCTAATTAAAAGATTTAGAATTGATCCATTTGGACTCTTTAAAAAAATATGATATAATTGTTAATTTTTTATACAAAAATATAAAATTATATTTTTAAAATTAATAATAATTAGATTTAATAATTTTCACTCATATATATTTATTTATACATATTAATCCTTATTTTAACTCATTCGTGTTAAACTTAGGATAAATGTAAGTTGTATTATTATCAATCTTGTTAAATAAAAATTGTATTAACTCAAATCATGGAATTTTTTTTCATATAATAAAATTTATACCCTTTATTTTAAGTATACTGTCTTACTAAAATTATTTTCTATTTTAGTTTTTTTTTTAACTTTCTTTTTCTCTCCAATTGGCGTCAATGGCGTCGTCTTCCTCCTCTTCAAACCCTCCTCTCATGTTGCTAAGGATAGCAGCCATAAGAACCATGACCAATTCATTCTATAAAAATTAGAGAAAAAAATTTATGGTGCCTGATTAATATAGTAGTGAATTAGTGTACAATCAAATTTAATTATTAACATATTGTTATATGATGTGTTTTGAAAAATTATAAATTCAATGTATAATCAAAATTGATGATATACTATTCAATAATACATTATAAACTCTTCCTATACAAAATTTACGGTTTTCCATTATCCATTTATTTTAAATTCAGGACAAACTTTTGTTTTTGTTTTTTTTTTTTTTTTTTTGGGGGGGGGGGGGGGTGGGGGTGGGGGGGAGCAACCTTCAAAACCACGGTATACGTGAATCGCGCGTGATTCAAGACTAAAGAGCCAAATCCACGCATTGTTCAGAATCACGTGCATTAGACTGAGCCAACGAGCTTCTGTGCATTACAACGATGAAGGATCAAATAACTATCAAAGTTCAATTCAATCTAAGACTAAAATGTTTGGGTTTTGTGTGAATGGCATTTTAGTGCTAGGTTGAACTTTGATATTTATTTGATCCTGAATTTAATTTGTGAAAGCGTTATTATTAAGAGATATTTATTATTCATTCCGTTTTGAATAAGTCCTATATGAAAATGTATGGAGATATCAAGATGCAAATAAAAAAATACTAAAAATAAGAAAAATAAGTGTACAGTATATTCAACTTGATCATATTAATATAACAAAATTTACTAATTTTTTTATCACACTAAAAACAGTTACAAAATAAGAGAATACTTGAATCCAATGGTGAAGTCAAGAATTTGGGATTAAGAAACTGGATTGATTGTAAGCGAGTAAAATTTTCTTTAGATATATATTAAAAGATTTATAATTATATAAAATAATTATATCTTTTTTTATAATTTTGAGTTAAGATATTTTTTATTTTTTAAATTAAGTATAAAAATTATGGAACATTAAAATAATTATAAAAGTTTTTTAATAAGAATTATAGATACTTAATTTATAAAGAATGTAACACATAAATTATTCAAACTTTTACAAAAAAGTTACAATAAAAATTTATAAAATTTTTACAAATATAATTAATTTAATACAGTTCATATGTTGTGTATTTTTTAAGACATGTATAAATATTTTATTATGAAAATCTTAGATGATAAAATCAAAATGAATGGTAAATAAGTGAAAATTCTATTACAATCATACTATATGTATAATATAAATAAAAATATAAAGTTAAACTTATAAAGGTTTTAATGTATAAGTTATTTAAAGTTTTATAAAAAAATACAATTAAAATCTATAAAATTTACAAAATAATAATTAATTTAATAAATTTCATATGTACATATATTTCTTTATACACGTATAAAGGGAAAAATAATATATTTAGCAAGGAGAGAGAAAGGGAAAAAAACTAATTTACAAATTATTTACAACTATTAATTATAGAAGAATTATAATATTATACTTTGTATTTTTATTTATATATTTTTATAAGACTTATTATTATTATGTAATTACATAATTGTATATATTTTAAAATTTTAAGAGACCAAAATGTATGATATATATATATATATATATATATATATATATATATATATATATATATATATATATATATATATATATATATATATATATATATATATATAACATTAAATTTTAGGAAGCCAACGGCACTCCTGGTCCACTCCGTCCGCTTCGTTGAATTTATAGGACAAGAAAACATGTACCTAAAAATAGTATCCTGTGAAAAATAATAAAAATTTAGTATATTTTAATCTATAAAATTTAAAAAACAATAGAAATTTGTGTTTGTTGTTTATATTTTGCATTCACAAATTTAAAAAAGTCATAGAAAATTCAATTTTAAAATTTCGAACATTTACATAGGAATCTCGATTATCAATTTAAAATATTCTCTTTTTTTTTTCCCACTGAAACATTGATGAGAACATACCTAAAAAAATTATATACCTGAAATTATATGAACCAAGGTTTAAAGACAACAAGCCTGCAAATCAAACGGTAGTAAAATAGAAGAAAAATAAAGATAACTGTGCTAAATAGTCACCCAACAAAATTAGGTGGTTTTCATTGCTCTCCTGTGTCTCTTAAATTTGCTTATATTTGTGAGGGATGAATTTTGTAGTGCCTTAATAAAAAAATATTTTCCACAAGCATTTTACATGTCAAAATTAAAAAATTTTAAATTTTAGAGGGCCTTTAATGTATGTGAGAACTGGGTCCTGTTATTAAAAATTTTTAAATTTAAAATGATGTAATGATTTTGAAAATTATTATAATTAAATAATTTTAAAATTTATTACGCTTCAAGCATAGCACAGCTGGTACTTTTGTGATTTGATTTTTATGGCAAATCCTTCCCACTTTTAAATTTACAAGGTAATACTAATATTTACCTTAATTTTAAAATTTTAATAAAAAAGGGCGAAACAAGTTGGCTGTAATATGAAAAGTCTTTGGTCTACGCTGCACACCCAAAAGCACATTCAAATCTGAGACTTGAGATCACTTTAACAGTGTGTTCAGATGCAGAAAGTACTGAGAAACCGCAGCAAAGTTAATTAGTTATAATAAATAGTCAGAGAAAACTATTAGCAACAAACAAAAGCAGAGTAAGCACCGTACCTGTATCCGAACTGCATTCATTTCATACGTTCCGGAGTTGGATGATCGTTTCATCTCCACGTGTTCTCCACGTGCTCTGCACAGTGTTTGACTGATGATAAATGGGTCAAAGTCAAACTGCACCCAAAAGATTAAAAGCGAAAACGGTTTGTCCGTGATCATTGCGTTTAGGGTATACATCTTAACACCTTTATCACATTGGTGATCACCGTTGTAGCCTCGCCCCCATTTGAAAGTGACAACCCATTTCGTTGATTCAAGATTAAAAGGATGATAGTATTTTTTATTTTTTTTTGTGTTCGTATGAAAAGAAAACAGAGAGGAATGAGAATAAATATAAATATTATATTATTTTATTTTCTTTGATTGAAGCGTGAGAAGGAGGAAAAAAATTTATTTATTGAAATGATAATTATATCCATATATTCAAATTATATCATTAAAAATTAATTTTTTATAAAAATAATAATATCTATGCAATCACCATTTAAAAACTTTGTACAGATATCTATGCAAATGATGTAATTTAAATTAAATCAATTCTTTTAATTAAAAATAAATAAAATTAATTATCTTGAAATTATTATACAATTATAATAATGGAATTATCAATTTATATAGAATAAAACCTTTAAAAATTTAAACTAAACTTGTTTAAAGGAATATGCCCTAAAACATTTATTTTAAAGTAAAACTTTAAAAATAAAGAGTCTGAAAGAGAAAAGTGAAGAAAATTAAAAATTCAAAACTAAAAATATTTTTAAACTAAAATAAAAAGTCCTAATTTCTAGAAAAGTAAAACAAATAACCTAAACTAAAGTGCTTAAGCCTAAATGTGAAGAAGAAAATAGAATAAAAGGAATAGAGAGAAAAAAAAAACCCTAAGTCCTAACATATTTCGCATCCCTGAACGATGACAATAAAATAACAATGATAATGCAATAATAACATCAGTGCAACTCTTTCTCTATTATTTTGAGTTCTCTTTCTCTAATTATGTAGTAATTTTTTTTATTAAAATCTAACTATATATATAATGTATTTTCAACAATTTTTTAAATTAATTCTTCCTTAAATCAAATAAAAAGTAATTTTTTTAATATTTAAATTTTATTACATAAATAAAGTAAAAAAATAACATAAATAAGTTAATAAATGAGTTTGGATTAAATAAATTGTGATACAACTTATATAAATATATTATAAATGTTTTAAATTAAGTAAATCATGTCATGTCAACTTGTATATTTAACTAGGTTATATTTATGCCTAGCATAAGCGGGTTAAGACCTTATTTCAACCCAACATAAATACGACCTTCCAACTTGTGGTCTATGCCTTCAATACTTTGCCGATTTGTATTATGTTTTTTATTCAAATGTAACAAAAATTATTTATGTTTAATTTCATCCGCCACTTTCAATTCACTCTTCCAAAATTAAGGTGTTAAGATTTGAAATTGGAAAAGATATAAAAAAATAAATTAAATTTTTGAAACTTTATTTTAATTTAATAGGCGAGAAAAAAAAGTATATTTATGGTGAATGTCATGTTCTCCTAAATTTTAAAAAAATATAAATGAATAAAGTGTTAATAATATAAGTTACATATGCTTTCCTATAAATAAATTCATATTATAAGTAAACAAAATATTTTTTTCTTATTATTTCTATAAAAAATTAAAAAAATAGAAAATATTGGATTTATTTGGATATATTTTATTTTTTTATTTTTAAAAATAATTTTAAAAATCAGTTTTTAAAATTTATTTTCTTATTCTCAAAATTATTTTTAAATGGGAGAAAAATCAAGATTAAAGAATAATTAATATTATAAATAAAGAAATATTTTATTTAATTACAAAATTGACATCCAAAATAATAAAATAAATTTATAAAATAAGTAAAAATTATTTTTATTTTCTTATTTTTAAATTACATATTTAAAAAATAATTTTTAAATATATATTCTAAAAAAAGTTGCTAAACAGATCCTTCTATTTTTTAAAAATAGCATCCAAAGTCATTTCCCGGAGATGAGATATCGAGGCTGACACCTAGTGCCAGGTAAACGAGGAGGACAATTTTGGAAGGTTGCTTTGTAAGCCCGACTTCCCATCCGTTTCCCTCCATGATTTGGAATTAAGATTTTTCAGGTGGGGCCCATGGCAGTTTTCATCAAATTACTCACTCTCTCTCTCTCTCTTTTTTTTTTTTAATACCGGAGGACTAATTGCATTAAAATTTAATTAATTTGATAATAATTTTTTCTATTTATTTCTATTTATAAGATTCAAATTTTCAGCCATTTAAATCAATCGTTGATATTATATTCCATTTTTAGCTCTTATTAAAGAATTGAAATTATTTTACATTCTATTTTCATTCCACCTTTCCCCTCACTGATTCAAAAGTTTACTTTAATTGCTGAAGTATTTAATTTCTATGAATTTTATTTTTAAAATAAATTTTTTATTAATTTAATCTTTGAAGTTTTAAATTTAAATAAAATTTTAATTCTTCTAATAAATATTAATTTTTTAAGATAGAGATTAAAAATTTATATTTAAAATTAAATTAATACAAATTTTATTTTATTTTTTTGTCCAAATTACACACTTTCATATCGAGTCAAATATTCGTGATAAGGATGTCATTTTTTGAATGGGAAATTCTTGTGTAAATTATGTCTTATAAATTAGATGACCAATGGTCTCGTTGATATCATAAAAAAGGTAAAAAAATGTATTAATGAAATTTTTTATAGATTATAGGGGAAATTGTCTTATATTTCATATATAGTGTACTCCCCCCATTTTTTAACCTTTTATTTGTTAAACATAACACATCATGTATTTTACCTGATTAGCAATAGAAATGTAATTAATCTCTCTCTCTCTCTCTCCCTTTTTTTTTTTTTTTTACTTTTTATCCGGCTGGAACGTTTTAGGATCCATCTTATTTTTATTGAATCAATCCGATCAATTGTTGATATAATTGACCTCAGTTATTAACTATATATATATATTCAGTAAATATTATAAAATATACAATAGAATTGAGGTATTTCAAAATACGTCTTAAATTTATCATCCTTTGAAGTGTAATTTTAGAATTCAAAGAGACGCAATTCTTATATAACGTAGTTATCACGTCGCTAAAGTTTCTCAAAACATACGCACAATTGAATTATGCAGAGACTTCCGATTTTATCCTCTGTCTTGCGTTGGGTTAATCAGTAAAATTTGTTATTTTCTATCTTATATGTTTTAAGTTTGAATTTTATTATCAATTAAACGATTTAATAATATTATTGTAAATTCTTGAACAGGCCAATGACATATACTTTATTAATAGTTTATTTGAAATTATCTATTGATATAAGCAATAATACAGAGTTTAACACACGTTGGGATAAGTTTATTTATTATCTTAGTTTACGGCTTTCTGATAAGCTAATTAGAGTTTATTTTTATAAACTCTCCCTCTCTCTCTCTCTCTCATTGCATATAAAAAAAAATCTTGTAAGAATTAAAAATAGCTTAATTAAAAAAATGTTTTTTTGATAATTTTAGATGCAAATAACCTTAATAATATACAAAAATTTTAAAATATTTTTATGGAGAGAATACTACTACAAAATTGTAAATAAATAATAATAGATAGATGTTGCTCAAAATTAATACCAATATTTATTTTAATACGATAATATTTTTAAAATCATATAAAAACTTAAGACGATAGATTGTACACAAAATCAATGACTATTTAGACATAGTAATATTTTTTAAATTATTAAAAAATTTAAGATATCAATTTTATACTCAACTGACATTAAAATGTATTACTTTTAAATGTTGCTTGCTAGTTTTATATAAAATTAATATCTAAATATTTTGCAAAAAGTCTTATAAGAAAATATCAAACCTTAATACAGTCATTTTTTTCACTTTAACCATCGTCAAAATATATAACATTTATGAGGTTATAGAAAAACACAAAAGCTTAATATATTTATTTTGCATATAATCATCGCTTAAAGATATTTCAAGCATCTCAATGGAAAATGTAAAAAGTTTACATGTTAGTTTTAAACTTAATCGAAGTTTAATAATATTACTTATGAAAAGGTGATACATAAGATGTTAATTTTATGTTAATAATCAATGTTTATGGTCATGAATGCAATGATATTTTTAAAAGTATAAAAATATTTAGATGTTAACTCTAAAAAAAATCATTGTCTTTTCTTTTTATAAGTCTTTTGACATCAATTTCTAAAATAATTAATATCTAAAGTCATAAAAATTATGGTATGTTTTAAAATATGAAAAAAAACCTTAAAATTGATTTTTTTTAAAAAAATTATCTTTTTCTCTACTTGAATTTTAACATTAATTTCTAAAATAATTGATATTAAAAGTTATGAGAATAGTAATATTTTTGTATTATAAATAAGGTAAATTTCATTTTATTTTCCTCCTTATCACATTCGCATTCCTTCTTATTTATTTTAAAATTTAATCTTCATTTTTATATAATTCCCATTGTAAAACCCAAGGGTGAAACAAAGTAGAGGAGTGAAGGGGCCATGCCCCCAAACCTCCACCTAATCTCATATATTATATTTTAAATTTTATAAATTTTATAATTAATTTTTTAAAAATTGTATATTAGCCCGTAAAAAATTTAATATTGTCCCTTCAAATATTGTATATTTTTTATTAATATTTTAATTTTGTATATGTATGAGATTTTAGTGGTGAATGAAATATTTTCTCATTTTATTTTGGTGAATCCTACTATAACTTATATTAATTTTTTTAAAAAAAAATTGAGTACAATTTTTTTTTGTAATATTCATGTGTGTGTAAATCTAGCCCCTTAAAAAATTTCTTGGTTCCAACCTTTGCAAAACCTTGATATCACTCCATCATGCATCATATATCAATGAATTACTGGTACTATTTTAATTAATATTAAGCTTGAAGCAAATGCTTTATTCTAAGCCATTGATTCAAAATATAAAAGTCATCTTTCTATTTGTTAAACGTACACTTCTTCCATTTCTCTAATTGTTTACACATGTTCTTTTAAAATGTTTTTATTTGTATTTTATTTATATAACTTTTGATGTTGTATCCAATTTTTAGATATCTATTATATGCTTAATAAAATAATATAGTGAAATCTAAAGTTGATAGAACAACAATGAGAGATAAAATAAAAATTAAAAAAGCCCATGAAAATAATTGTTCTTTGCAATTCCGAGAGGCTTATAGCCTTTCAAAGTTTTAAATTCAAAATATACATTTTTTGTGAAATATTAAGTTTATTCAATTTTTACTTTAAATATTTTGGAAGGAAGGTTAAAAATATTATACAAATATTTCATGTTGATTTTCTTTTACTGAAGATTGAAATAAAATGTCAAAAAAATATTTTTAAAAGAAGATGTCAATTTTAAATAAAAAATTTCATATAATTCGTAAAAAAATTGACATAATATTTTTTTCACACTAATTATATAATTGACATCAAAACTAATGCATAACAATATTCAATTAGACTTTGATTAAAAATCAACACATAATTCTTTGAATACTTAACATCTATTTGCAATTCAATAATAGACAAGGTGAGTATCCTAAATTTCCCTAATATGAAAATACTTTAATATTATAGAAAGACCATTTTTCTCATTCTTGTAGCAAAGCCTTACCACTGTTAGCCATCTCAATCCATCATTACCCATCACTTTTGACCTTTGTATACCATCATTTACCATTATTAACTACTTACCACTCTTATTTATTACTATTAACTATTATCTATCACCACTTACAATTATTGGTCATTGTCCATCCTTACCTAGTGTTACTAACCACCATTTCCCACCATTTTATTGTTAACTGTTATTTATTATTATTCATTATCAAAACCATTAGCCATTACCCTATTACCACTCTTTATCACTTATCATAAACTGTTAACACCTACCACCATTAATGATCCTTTGTCATTTCCCATCATTATTAATTGTCACTCACTATCCATTGTCTATCACCATTTATCATTTATCACTATTTATTTCACTCATTGTTATTAATTATCATTTACCTTGAATCACTAATATGGTATTATAAAATATAATATAAGCATATTTTTTATCTATTTAAAATTTTATAATAATATATATTTATCATTGTTCCTTTTAATAATCTCATTATAAGTGTTTTAATAGTTGTACATCAAAATAATTATATTAATTATAAATACTTATTAAATTGTGTATTCAATTGTAAGTTGATTTATAATAGACGGCACATATAATAATAAAAATTAGTTATACAATTGATGAAAAATATTTTACACTATCAATAAATAAAAAAAAGATAACGTATTATTAAAAAATAATAAAAATTAAGTTTTTAATTGTAGTAAATAATTTTAATATTTTTTTATTAATTTGTAATATATAGGTGGGAAATAGAATAAAAATAATTTATACTGATATTAAATTAACTTTAAATTTTAAGAATTATAAAAAAATTTATAATATATGCTCTTCTCCAAGTAATTTATCCAAATGTAACATTGATCTTTGAATGGTACAAATTATCATACTCCTAAGCTTTTTTGCTAAAGAGGGATTTCCACTTTATTTATCACATTATTTTTAAAGTGTAGAAAAAAAAAGTGAAAGTGCTTAAGCTTTTTGCTTTAATAAAAAGGGATTTCCATTATTTTTTTCAGTATAGAAAAATTTTAAAAATGAAATTGCTATCCAACAAGCCACCCGACTAATCAAATCCGCAACGCATGGGGATATCCCAACCGAAAGATTCGAAATTCTAGTTCTTCCTCCCAATTCCAATTTACTCCATTTTCGAAGAAAGTGAGAGATCGAAAAATCACATAATAAAACAAATGCAATGAGACGCACTACCATCTTTGAAGTTGTTGATGTGGAAATTTCTTCTTTGTAGTTTTTGTTAAGAATCAAAGAATATTGCTATGATTCCACTAAAATCTTGACTTTTTAAATTGTCCGTGTCATCTTCCATCTCCGTTATATATGGTTGCATGATGATAATTGAAAGAGGGTCAAATTATTTTATTATTTCTTCTAGTTCTATTTAATTTTTAATTAGTTTTTATAACTTAAAAATATGAAATTGAGTTCTTATACTTATTTTTATTTTTAATTGTATATTTTACATTACTTTTTGGTTAAGTTTTCTTAAAATTTACACATGAGGATGACACTTTATTAATGTGATTCAGTGATTATTGATAAATGGGTTACATCTTATTTGCATTTTTTATTTATATGATAAATAAGGTAGAAAATATTATGAGATTTTACAGAATCATTTTGTTTTTAAGAAGAAAACTTATAGTCATTGCCTCTCAATCAATGTAATATTAAAGAATAAATAAATTATTGTTAACGTGTTTTCGATTATTGATAAAATCCAATAAAAAGTAATAAACAGAAAGTAATTAAAAAGAAAACTAAGTATAATGATTTAGTTTAAAATTTTTAAATCATAATAATTTAATTAAGCTAATAGGTAGTGAGTTATTGATAAAGAATTTGAGTAACATATTAATTTCAAATTTTATTGTAGCCATTATATAAAAAAATTATAATAATTTAATCAAAATTTGAGCAAAAAAAATTATAATTTATATTTAAAATAATATCTTTTATTGGTATGGATAATAATTTACTTAATACACAAACATGATCTTGGATTTGAATATTGTGAAATAAAATTTTTAAAATAACATTAAAACCATTACATCACTAAATTGCATACATATATGGTAAATTGAAGATGACATGAAAATTTACTTAATATATTTACATAATTTTAAATTTAAATCTTAAATATAATAGAGAGTAAAACTTTTTACACAACATCAAACTCATGGCATCATGCAAAGCCTTAGAATAATGTTTTGGGATGGACCCTTTGCCACTTATGTCTGCATTCGTCGTCACCCTAAAATATAATGCCACGATCGGGTTAGTGAATTGAAAATGCCATTAAATAATTGGAAAATGAATCTGTTTGATTGTTTGTTCAAAAATCTATTATTTAATCCTTTTTGAAAATTCTTTTGAAACAAAGGCATAACCGGTGAAAGCGGATACTTCATCTAAACAACATCATCTTGTGGGTTCATAAGAGCCATAATATTTTTTTTTCCAATTTTTACGCTAAGCTAATTAGCTAGTATACGTTATAATTAGCGGATTAATTGTTACCAACAAGAAATCAATAGCAAAGTTGAAATTGAAGACCTCTTTGTCCAATTCTACCAATTGTCCTACATTTCATTAACTTTAAAAAATATTAATATACGTAGCTTAATAAAATTAAACAATTATTTTGTCTCCCACTAATCTATTCATTGATTAATGTAGTCTCTCAAAAAAATTTAACTATCAAATTATTTTTTTAAATTATTATATTAGCCCTAATAATCTCATTACTAGTTCGTTACTATAATCATTGCAGTTATACCTTAGCTATGAAATATAATGAAATTAGGTGAGATAAATGAATGAATGGAAAATATAAAATGCCTTCTTCGATGGTTGTATTTTACCCTCGTTAACTTTGAAAATTTTAAAAATTCTTTCCTTAAATTTTATAAAATTTGAAATTAACATTATTCATTTAATTAGTTATATATGTAATTTTTTATGACATTTTAAATAAATTAAAAATTATAGTAGGTTAATTATTTTGTCATATTTTCACATATAATTTCCATACTATATAACCAACAGAAATTAAATTATATATAAAAAATTTTAATTACATTATTATAAATGAAATGTGAAATTATATACGAAATACTTCTTTCAATTTGCATAAGGAGGAAATGGAAATTTCCATTTAGATACACTCTAAATTAATTGGTGATAGAAGGTGTTTTGATGAAGAAAAAAATTTAAGTGAGAACAATTTCTTCTGAATATAAATTAATTCACATCGATTAAAAATAATTAAGAGATTAATTGAGAGGCAGTCAATTTTAGGATAGAAAATAAAAAGAAAAGCAATAAAATTAAAACCAGCAAAGAAGAGTGCAGTATAAGTCTACCTAGATGCTATAGTTTATGTTATCTTGGAGGCTAAGACTAATGATGGCTATAGATTAATCAACGGCTATAAAACTTTGGAAAAGTATACTTAGATGCATAAAGAGTCTTTCACGGAGTCAAGAATGCTACGTTTGCACGATATAATTGTGAATGATAAATCTTGCGGTTTAATATGTTAATAATAATAATTGCAACACGTCAGTTTGCGTATACCCAACTTGCTTGACCGAGTGAAGGCTAGCCAACTTAGAAAACCATTTAGTTAATGGAAATGGATCCCTTGCAAAATATAGAATGAATTTCAGAAAGAGATGAAAATGAAATTATTTTTATTTTAAATTTTAAATATCAATGAAAAATATAATGAAATTTAGAATAAAAATTATATTTTTATTTTTTCAAAATGATTAAAAAAAGAGAAGAATTGTATCCTAATTAATTCATTGTAAATATCCCAACCTCAAAAAGATAATATGCGTGTATGGCTAGGACCTCTTGCCAATTGAAATCTGCACTTATTCCTCCCATGGTTTGATTGTAGAAAATGATATAAGAAAATATAATTTTTTAGAAAATAAAAAATAAATAAATTATTTGATTGATCATCAATAGTTAAAATGAGAAAAGTAATTTTTAAAAAAAATATTTTACTTTTCATTATTAATCAAATAATTTTCATAATCTTTCAATGAATTTTTAATAGAATTTATTTCTTATAAATTTAACTTCTTATAAAAATTTATTTTTTGTGTAAACTAAACAACATTTGGCAAAGAGTTTTTTTTTTCCTTTTTTCTTTTTAAAAGAATTAACTTCTTCCACCTTCTCTAATATTTAGTGTAATTTCACTGGTACTCCTTTTATTTTATAAAATATATACTAATTTTTCCGATTTTCACATACACTTACCTTCATTTTATTTTATTTTAAATATACACATATTCTTCATAGTCTAAAAAATTAAAAGAAGTGAATATATACTTTTAAATGTGGAAGGAACGTGAATATAACTAAGTTAAATATAAAAGAGAGGGATTGTAATGAGAGTAACATCGTTGGTATTTATATGCAGATTGTATTTCTTAAAAAAATATTTCTATTTTTTTAAGGAAAGTCATATTTTTTTATAAACAATTATGAAACTTTTGTGTTATAATTTAACAGGTGCAATTGTGATTTTTTTTTTTTATAATTCTTATCACACATAATATCTGGATAAAGTTATAGCATCTTATAAAATTTCTTAATATATGAAATTTTTGAAAAATCATAAATTTTCGTAAAACATTAAAAATCTTATGGAAAGAAATAGGATTCAAATTTAATTTATTATCAATATAAAATATTTTATATTATCAACAAATAAAAATAATATTTATTATTAAAAAATAATAATTTTTAATTTTTAATAATTAAAAAATTTTGATAATTTTTTATCAATATGATAATAAATAATTAATTAATAATATAAAATTAATTACATTTACAATAAATTAAATTTAAATTCAAAGAAGTATGTATGAAAAAAATATTAAAAATTGGTAAATCTACTATTCCTAGCATGCGCAGAAGAAATATTAATTAAACATTAAACAGCAGACAAGGAAGGGAGGACAGACATGCGCCCAACAAAAATGCACATTTATCTGGTGACATTAAATAGTATGCCACGGGACCGAAGGATGTAGACTTGACAACCGCCGAACTGGGGGGAAATTTTTACTATAATCATAGAACTTTTAGTATTATTTTTTAAATAACTTAAAAAATTACTTAACTATGAAATTAAAATTATTAAATAAAAACATATAAAAATTGTACTAAAATTTTAGTATTAATTTATAGTTAAAAATATTTTTAAATTCATATATACAAGAATAAACGGGAGTCTAAAAAAATTGTAACCATTAAATTTTTTTATTTTTTAAATAGTATAAAATATTTTACATAAATAATTAATTAAATTTAAACTCTAATCTTTGTGGCAAAATTTGTGTCTTCCTGCGAGTAGGGTCCATGAACTCTACTAACAAACATGTACTCGTGCGTAGCAACTTTTTTAAAAAAAATTTCACAATTAATTTAAAAGTCATGGGGCAATAAGAAAAAGGAATATGGTGTAATTATAATTAAATCGTGCATTACTAGTAAGAGAAATTAACTATTTAACCTTTTACATTAAAGTTTCATTTGTTAAAAAATTAATACGCATGAAAGTCATGCTAATTAGACTGAGACTTGGAGTTAATTTTTTTTAATATCCACCCCTCAAATGCTTAAATAAAAGCAAATTATTAGATTAATTATTTATTAAATAAATGATTTAATTTAATTTACTAATAGCTTGATATATAAGTTTCAAATTCTTGAAGGATTAACATTAAATTTACCATGAATTTTATTTGAATTTAAAAGAATCTCAATCATATAAGTTATTAAAATCATATCATATTAATTACTTATTATATGATATTTTTAATTTAACAATTTAATTCCATGCCAAATTAATCAATTCCCTTCAATTATTTTGATTAAATGCTAAGTTATTAAAATTATTATATTTCATTTTTATTTCATTATATAATATCATATTAAATTTATAAATTTTCATTAATTATTTTAATTAAATACTGATAATTTCTTATTTATATAATTAAAAATTAACTTAATTAACTCATTTAAAAGAAGATGAGGACTCCAGGCAATAATAATTAAGCTATTTTTTTGCTAAATATTTAATAGCATTTTTAATTAAGCTATAATCTATGGCAAAACACTTAAGAAATAAAAAAGGTTTCCAGCTTGTTACGAAAAAAAAAAAGGAAAAAAGAAAAAAATTGGAGGATGTGGAGAGCTGAAGAATCGAAGCATTCTAATGCCAATTTTGGGAACATCATAACAAAATATTTGAAAAGAAAATATATATAGTACCGTAAACAAAGCACAGTAAAAGTTTTTAACGGAAATTTAAAGAAATTTTTTTATTCATTCCTAATTGAAAAAGTAAAAAATTCAATTTTATCAGTAAATGATTTTTTAGAAAAATCAATTGAATTAATTTTGTTGGTAGAACTAAAATTGATTTAATAAGTAAAGAAATAAATTTAATATTATTGAAAAGTCAAAATATAATTAAGTTGGTTTGGGTAACAAAATTAAAATAAAAAAATGTTAAGAAGTTATTAAAATAAATAATTTCAAACAATGAAATTATAAACACAAAAATAAACTTTAATAAGTTCTGAAATTAATTTTTTATGACACATGATATAATTTAACAAAAATATTAAATAATATGTTCATACCTCAAAAAATTATTTGGGATGCGAAAGTCCTGATGTAACTAATTAATATAAACTTAAGTCCATATTAGGTCACTTTTATTCATCGTTGGGGAAGGAACTTGTAAAATTAATGCTAACTTAAACAATAAATGAATAAAATAATTTTTGTCTCAATTATAATTTTTCTCTACATTTTACAGACTTTTTAAAGAAAAAATCAAGAACTATCAAATAAATTAAAATATTGTCATCCAAATTTTTAATAAATAATATTTAACCCTTTAAAATATTATTTTTGAAGACACGTCCATTTTAAAATATACAGGGCTCTGCTTAATTGTATCAATGAAATAGAATTTGTTTTAATGATCCTGTAAAAGAGGAGTATTAATAAAACTTTAGCAAGTATTGTTAATCAAATTTCAAAATCTTTTAATAAAAATTTACAAATTTCTCGCATAGCTTCAAATGTTTTTATGTTGCATATATGATTATTGATATCGTAAGCTTTTATTAAAAAATTGTGATCGTAAAATTTTATAAAAGGTTGCTATTTTGTATTTTAAACAGTTATTATTTTTATAAAAAACCATAAATTCCATGAAAAATTATAAATTTTACGAAAAAAATACTTCCTATAAAATCAAGTAATAATTTCTTAAAAAGGAGGTATAGAAGTAAAATTCTAAATTAAAATGTTATTGAGCATCATATGATTAAATAGTAAGTTTCAATTGATTGGTACATAAGGCGGATTCGGGCTAAATAGGGTTTTGATTCGAACAGAGTTCATTTAAATTAAAGCAAGCTTGAGCTAGATTTTTAAAATATTTTTAATTAATCAAATAATTATAAATATATATTTAAAAAAGTATAATATTTAGTATAATTATAAATATTTTAAATAATATATTCAGAATTATAAAAATAAATTAAAATTTTAACTATATATTTATATTTTACATGTATCTGATTAAAATTATTTTAATAATAAAAAATTTTATATAATATTAAAAATTTAATGAAACAATTATTATTAACATCATTTGAATACTAAATTTGATAAAAATGAATTAAAATAAATATAAAATGGATCTTCAAAACCACATACAAAAACAAAGAAAAAATAAAAGCTTTCATAATTTATGATACAATTAATTTATAATAATATTGTTAGAAGTTTTTTTAAAACAAAATTAATATTAATGTGCTTATCACTTTTTTTATAAGCAAGAATAAGATAATGTCTAGTGTCTTGTAACATATGATATGTAACACTTATTAAATTTATAATGTGAAAATTAATGCTATTATAATAAATTTTTGAACATCTCTTTAAATATTGTATTTTTTTATTGCATTTATTGACTGATTGTTATCATCATATATTAATATAATTGTTGAAATTATAACTTTTCAAATTTACCTAAAATTTTTTTATAACATAATGATATCAATTATATAAATATATATATGTATATATTCTGGCACATTATTTTCTTATTCCTCATTTATATATTAATAGTACTAATATATTGTTTATTAACATAAAAAAGACATTATCTCTTGAATTCATATATGTATAAATATTAATAAAAAATATTAATATGAATTTTAATTTGATATTCCACTGAATTCTATTAATTAGAAAATTAATTATACTAGAATTTGAATGATTACATTTTAGAATTTTATTAAAGTTCATAATATAAAAATTATTATATGCTTACTATTATACAAAATTTTTAGATACCTCCTTAAACAACATATTTTTTATTGTGTTTGTTAATTAACCGACATTATCATATTTTAATATTATTGTTGAAATTTAAAAAATCTTTATAGTTGATAGTTTTTATTACATATAAACTATCACATTTTTTTTTTACTAATTTGTATATTTATGGTATTAAAATATTATATATTAAGATAAAAAAGCAATTATCTCTTGAATAAATATATGTATACATATTAATAATAAAATATTAATATAAATTTTCAAAATTTTAATTTTGATTAGATATTATACTCAATTCTATTAATTAAAAATTCAGTTGTTCCAACACTTGAATAGTTTTATTTTAAAATTTTATCAAAACAAATAATTAGTAATACAAATATTTCAAAAACCATGATTAAAAGTAATTATGGCTGTTATCAAATTTTTACCAATTTAAAATTTGGACAAATCTTGATTTAAATTAATTATAATTTTAAAATTTTAATCTAAAATTATTCTAAATTCTATTAATTATAATAAATAAATTGTATCATAAATGCAAAATAATTACATTTTAATGTAAAAATAAATTTTTGTTTTATTAATTTAATTGATAATAAATTTTTATCATAAGTACAAAGATTACATAAGGAAATTATTGGCAATTAAAAAAATGGTTGAGATTTTGAAATATCATATGTAGACATTAGAAAAAATTTTAAGATATACTAAATATAAATTATATATATTTCTTCATAGTATTATACGTATGTAATATATATATTTCTTATTACTTTTTAATTCTTTAACTCTCATCATATAATAAAAATTTATTTAAAATGTATTTATTATTAATTATCACCTATTTGTGAAAATGTTATAAACTATTAAATTAATCGTAACCTTAAACAAGTGCGAAAAAGTTCTAATAACTCGCTCATCAGAAAATGATTATATTATTAATAAATAATAAAGTGACCTAAATAAAATTATAGAAATAAATGCATAACTGAATTAAAAAATAATTTTATATATTTATGTACTGGTTGATCCATGAATCGTAAAGTAATTATTGTTATTGATTAAACCAAATTATTTTTTATTGCAAATTAGAAGCTAATCAAAATTTGAATTTATTTTTGTATATGAGTAATTATAAGTTATAATTTATTACCACTTTTATTAATTACGTATCATTTATTTTTATCATTATAATATGTTTGATTGTAGTTTTGAATGTTTATAATTTGATGATAGAAAATAATTTTAGGAAAAAATATTTTAGAAGAATAAAAAAATATTATCATGTTTACAAGACCTATTCACAATGTCAAATATATAAATCATGAAACCTTTAATTCAAGATGAAATATATTTTAAAAGCAGGTGAATAACTGAATTTTTTTTTGTCTTATTCTTTTATGTGATTTTGATTGGTTCCTAATCAAACGAAAATAAAAGGAAATAATGAATACTATGATAGAGAAAGTTCTAATATGTATTCATCGACTAAGCTGCTAATGGAAAAATAATAAAATTATAATCATATTATTTAATCAATTTAATTATGCATTTAAAATTTGAGACTAATATGTTAATAATAAAAGACAACTAAATAAAATAATAAATTGATATATATATATATTAATATCAACATATATATACTTTTATAAATTTAATAGTATCCATCATTAAGAAATAAATTATTTAAATGATTTTAAAATACTAAACAGATTAATGTAAAAAAATTTATAACTGAAATTAAAAAGTAGTTGTGAAATTAATGCAAAATAAGCAATAAGTAATATTTGAATAAAAGATATTAAAGTTAACTAATTATTCTAATAAACATTTAAATTATTTATTTCTAAATATTTGTTACTGAGGAACTTATTACTATACTTGTATATTAACGTGCATTTGAAATTTTTATTTTTAATTTATTTAATATTAATTATCATAACTGATTATGAAAATTAATTGCACAGTTAAAAATAGTATGGAAATAATTATTTTATATTTTTCAATTATCAATAATTAAAAGCCAATTTCTATTGATAAAAATATCATAAATTATTAAATTGGTGCAATTTTAAATGAAAATTCATAAAAATTTTAGTCACTTGCTATTTATCATATTTATTTTAATTAATCAGGAAAGTCAATTAAAGTATTAGATCACTAAATTAAAATATATTTTCATAAAATATAATTTAATTTTATAGTGAGTTATCATACTTAATATTGTATTAAGCTATTTAAAAATATTAATTCTGTTTAAAATGAATTATTATTTTATTTATAATTTTTGGAAAAAAATAAAAATTTTAATTAGAATAAAACAAAGCATATATGAAAGATGGAAAAAATATTCTAATTTTTAAAACCATAATTATCTTAATGATAAATAAATAATTTAATATTATATTTCAATATGGAGATTGTTTTTTATATATTCGTATGATTTTTTATTTTTATTAAAAATTAGTCAAAAAAATTCTACCAATCGATAATTATTGAGTAAATAGATTTTATAGAAGGAATTGATTTAAAATATAATCAATTTTGAAAAACATTTAAATGATTATGTATGACATAATTAATATGAAGCTAATAATTAACAATTGTATGTAATATAAGATTTTGTAATAAATCAATTGTACAATAATATATGATTCCGTAATAAATATTATGATTAGAAACCAATTATACATAAAATTTGATACGTATGTTTTTAAATATATTAACAATCGTACGTAATAAATTCATCCGTAATAAAAGTTTGATTATGTAATAAAAACTGATATATGTATATATATATATATATATATATATATATATATATATATATTATTACCAAAATAATTCTGATTTAATATTACACTTAATTTTGTTAATTACGATAAATAAATTGCGCCAAAAATTTGAATGATTGTAATTTAATTTATTAATAAAATATAATTATATCAAATCCTATCATATAAAAGTGAAACTACAATGCTGAACAAATTAATTATACATTAATAAATCAATTGCAGAAGAAATTTGATACATATTTTTCTTATATATTAATAATTAAATCTTAGTACTATGGGGGTCATATGTCAAGGAAAATTTTTGTTAATGAAGAATTTAAAGTATGACTATATATTTATTATATATAAGTGAATTTTTGTTAACGTATCATTTAAAATATTACTATATATTTATAAATTACGGAGAATTTAACATAATGAAGAACATGTACTAATTTAAAATTAGATTCAAATTTGATTTAAATTAATTTATAATCAATTAAATGTTAGTTTAAACGATTGCATTTTAAATTGATCCAAAAAATTTGATCAAATAATAAATAATGAAATCATTGACACTTTTAAAATGTATTTTTATTGGAAAAAATGTCCATCAATTTAAAATTTAAACTCAATCTAATTTATATTAATGTGTAATTGATTAAGTGATATTTCATGAAATTTTGAATTCTGATTAAATATTATTATATATTTTATTAAGTACGGAGTAGTTGAGTTTGTGTAGAATAGATAACAATTTAAAAATAAGGCTAAAAATTGATTTAAATTGATTATAATCAATTAAATGTTATCTTTTGAAAAATTGATTTCGGAATCAATTATTTATATAAAAAATTAAATGATTGGACTTTAATTTCATAACAAGTTATTTCTATAAAAAATTTGATACCATTGTATTCAATGGAAAATTTGATACATATATCATTTTATATATTAATAATATTAATATATCCAAAATTTTATTTTTAATTTGGTAATGTAATTTTTGTATCTTAATGATTTATTAACTTATATATAATTATGCATTTTTTTTATGATATTCAATTATTTTGTACAATTACTGATTTCATAATAAATTAATTGTATCAAAAGTTTAAATAAATACATTTTAATTTGCTACTAAAATTTTTTCAAATGTTATATAATAAAATCATTGACACTTTCAGACTATAACTAAAAGTACGGAAAATATGACAATTCAAAATTTGTACCACTTTGGCCTTAATAACACAACTTCTTAGTTATTAAATCACAAGATAATGCTAAATTGTTTATTGAGTAATTAATCGATTTTTTTCATTCAAATATTAAATAATTTAAGACGAATAACAAATTTTAGTACAATTGTTTGACATATTTAATTGTCTTTCTTTTAGAGTTAACCATCAATTCATCCCATAAAAAATACTTACTTTTAAAAGATTATATACTTAATTTCTATGAGAAATGTTACCCGTTTTCCATCAATTTAATTATAAAAATATATATAGGATCATAATTTGGTAGAAATATACAATACGAGTAAAAATTAATCAATAATGATCAGTTAAAAGGATTGCTTCTTTCAAAAACTTTCCACATTTAGAAAGTCGACATTCAGAAACAACCTTATTGCTAAGGAAAAAAAATGAATTGACATACTTTACATTAAAATTGCAAAAGTAAGATATAATAATAACAAATGGGTAGAAGAACTTTACAAAAAGAAAAAAGTTAGATCTCATCACACTTTAATTCTTTTGCTTTGCAGGACTAGATAATAATGATATTAGGTTTCGTGTTTACATTCTCTAAAAAAGAAGAAACTTTATTACAATACTAGTCTCATAGAGAGTAAACAATCTTATTATTCTTAAAGAAAAACACAAGTTATTTACAATTTTAAGAAGAATGTTAGGAATATATAGGTTAAGAAATATTAAACTTTAACAATTAATCATTAAAACCAAATTATTATTATTTTTATTACTTTTTATTTGTAGTATAATATCAAATTTTTTCTTGCGAGGAATATTATTTATCTTGTCTTTAACATATCCATAAGAATGAATATAGCCAATTACATTTGTAAGAAAATAATAACAAACAATATTCATATTGGCTTAATTAGTATTTCTATCATTTATTAACAATGTTAGTTGTAATATTTGATATCATATGCAATATTCTCAATTAAGGCATTCTTAAATTTTCATACCAAATTTTTTAGCACAATTCCTTTAATGATTCAAGTCTAAAAAATTACATAAGAAAATCAAATCTCAAATATATTCATTAAAAAATTATAATGTAGAAAAAATAAGACAAATTTCAAGCATATTTCAAAATTCTTAAAAAGAATGAAGGAGGATAGTACCTCATCGTTAAAGAGTACGATCTTGATAAAAGTAAATTTATTTGGTTTATTGCATATTATATCCTTCAACTTTATGACTGTTCCATGTAAGGTTAAAGTTTCACTTCTGTGTAAATGAATTTTTTTTAAATAAAAGATTGTTTGAAGATAGTATATTTGGTCTATTTATATTCTTACAATAAAAAAATAACTTTAATGAAATATTTTAAAAAATTAAAATTGTCAATCCAATTATGTCAATTATATTTTAAATGGAACTTGAATATTGATAATAATACATTGGCAAATAACGTGATCAATCTTCATATACACATACTATATTTAAATTAATCATGGCAAAAATCATGCTATAAATCAAATTAATCTTTATATATTGTAAATCTTTATATATGCTATTTTATTATATCTTATTAATAATAATTTTTTTAACTAGTTTGTTCTTATGTATAGTTGGTAAAGTATTTGACTATTGTACACTATTTCTTATATTATTTATTTATAGGTTAAATGATTTATTTGTTTTAAAAATATGATCGACAGTAATTTAAGTAGTATTTTAAAAAGTTATTCAAATTTATGTGAATTTGTTTATAGATAAAAAAATTTGAGAAAAGATATCATAATCAAACTCCTATAATATACTAATTATTCCAATAATTAATTATTTTAATTAATGACAATATTTAAATTTTTATTTATAATTATAATATTTAATTAATAGCATGTTAGTATTAATTAGATTAGATTTTATTCAAATTTTAAATCTGTAAAAAAAATTTAATCATTTGCTTTTGTTATTAATATTATTATTTAATGACAATTGATGATACTTATTTGGCCACTTGGCATTAATATTATTAATATTATTATTTAAATGCTTTTTTATCACATATTTTGCTACGTGCTTCTTTCTAGAATTTTCTTTACTAATTAATTAACACGTGTTAATTTTAGATATTATTTTTATATTCTACAAATATAAATGAGTTGAATAAACACTCAATTAAATCAAAATAAGTGGGCAGTCGAGTTTCCTGATTCAAGCTACAATACTGTTAGTTTGTAAATGGTAATTAATTGATTAATAAGTAGAATAAAGCATGACAAAACGAAAATTTATTCTTGAGAAAATTCATAAACGTGGCCAATAAATAAGATGAATAGATGGACACGTGCGATGCATGTGATTGAATTGCGTTGACCAGGACAAGATGCTTTCGATGCCTCACGGTGGCTGTTCCTGGCAGCGTACGGCGGACAACTGTACCTGCAAGCCCTGAGTTACGATGTTTATCATAACATTAAAATAAAAATAAAATATTTAGCTGTGAAGTTAAGAATTAAATTTAAAAAAAATTATTTAATATTAAAATTATAGTATTTAGATAATTTTACATTGTAGGTATTGAATTTATTAATATTTTAAAATTTACAACATAAAATATTGAATAACTTTGTTAAAATATATATTTCTTAATGATAACATCTTTTTTCTCTTTAATTATTTTTAATGATGTGTTACATCTTGCTTAACTACAAGTTTGAAGTTTTAGCTTGGCGGGTTTCAAATTTAAACACTTTCGACTTACCTAATTGTTGTATGAAATAATAAACAATTTGTATAGGGTGGTTTTGATCCAAAACTTAAATAATTATCATAAGTTGTTTATCAATTTTAAATTTTAATTTTCATATTTTAGTACACTACCGGAGGCCTGGATCAACTCGGCAACTATTAGTATTATTTTTTGGCTAATGACTACATCAATACTTAGTACACATATTCTGAATTGATCTTAAAATGTTTGTGCTTATGTGCATGTTTGACACAATTGAATTTATAATTTTTTCAAAGAAATATTTAGTTGTCTTTTTAAAATTTTTCAATAATTAGATATAGATAAAAATTTTAATTAAAACAGCAATACTATAATAAACTTTTCTTTTAACAAGCATAAAAATATTAAATTTTGTTAAAAAAATTCAGGCAAGGAACAGTATCAAATGCTAAAAATAATATCAAAATTTTTTCAATTTGTAACAAATTAACTTCACATTTATTTTCCTTTGATCTTCACTAATCTTGATGCGAGTTGCAACAATAATTAAAAAAAAAGAGATTCTTTATCTTTTTTTTTAGTAATTTAACACCGAAATGATTTTTATACATTATAAAAACAGATTTTATGTAACTTTTTTCAATTAATATTATCCAACAAAAATTTATTCTGGACAATTAATTATTTCAAAGTGAATTATTAATAATCAGTCATCAACCATAATTTTAACGTCAAAGTGTAACTGATAAGCACAAATTTCCTTACTAGCGTTAGAAGTAAGTAAACTATTAAATACAGGTACAAATAAGAAATTAAGGGTAAAATGTGATTAGTTAAATAAATACATTAATTTATAATATAATAATCTAGTTAATAAGTTATAAATTAACTTTTAAAGAAATTTGATATACTAGTTTAATAAAAAAAATTATTTAATAAGTTTTAGAGGATAATTTATAATTGATAATTTATGATTTTATCTCATATAAGTAGCTAATAAATTAATTGAACAGTTGATAAATTAGTTAATTGTATATGATAATTGAAAATTTAAAATGATATAAAAAGATATGTTAAGATAAATAGATATATAAATTAAATTAATTTATATTTATTTAAAAATTATATTATATTAATACAATCAATATATTTAAAATAAAAATATGATAATTTAAAACATGATTAATTTTATTTTATAATATTAAATATTTATTTACATATATTTTTTATAGTTTTAAACAAGGAGATAGCTAACTAAAATTGAATTAATTATAATTTATAAATTCAAACATTTATTTATTTACTTACTTATTTTTATTCATCTAAGATTTTGAATAATAATATAATTACTTAAAATTTAATTAACTATAATTTATAATGTCACATTTTTTATTTACTTGCTTTTTTTATTTAATTATTTGTACCAAATTTATAATATTATATATTTATTTACTTACTTACTTACTTTTTATTATCACATTATTTAAAATAAGAATATAATTATTTATTAAGGACATAAGTTATAAATTAAAAAAAAAGAAAAGCATAAATTTGAGAAAAATTTGAAAGCTATCAATTAATTAAGGTAGCCTATTAAAACTCTATTTGGCATAACTAACAGGTAAATTAACTAATTCTATTAATAGCATTAGGTAAAATTAGATATTGAATTAGTTAAAAATTATAAAAATGATATAGAAGGATATATTAATATAAATAGATATATCAATTAAATTAATTTATATTAATTTTGAGATTAATTTATATTAATGTAATCAAAATATTCAAAATAAAAATATAATTATTTAAAATTTAATTAATTATATTTATGATATTACATATTTACATATTTCTATTTAATTTTTATTCAAATAATAATATGATCTAAAATTTAATTAATTATTTTTTGATATTATATATTTATTTTCTTACTTATTTTTTATTTATTTATTTATATTGAAGTAATGATAATATATCAAATATTATTTACATATTTAGGATAGAAGTTATTATTTAATTAATTATATTTATGATATTACATATTTACATATTTCTATTTAATTTTTATTCAAATAATAATATAATGATCTAAAATTTAATTAATTATTTTTTGATATTATATATTTATTTTCTTACTTATTTTTATTTATTTATTTATATTGAAGTAATGATAATATATCAAATATTATTTACATATTTAGGATAGAAGTTATTATTTAATTAAAAAATTTTGAAAATACACTAACTTATAAATTATGAGATACCTTGTGAAACTCGTTAAAGAAGAGGTTATAAACTATCAGCATTTAGTGTATCATACACCTCTATAAACTAATTTATGCCTTATCATTTATAAGTTATAAATTAACTTATTTATTATGTTAAATACATATTAAAATAGAAAATTTTCTAATAAGTTAATAAGTAAAATACTTAAGAAGTTAATTTATAACTTATTAATTAGGTCAATAAGTTATAAATTAACTTATTTATTGTGTAAAACAAAGTCTATAACTTATCAATTTTTTGAAATTTATCATTCTTATTTTAATTAATTAACAACTCACACTTAAGATAAATTAAAATTTAGATAATTAATTATATCCTTAGTTTGAATTATATGTAAATAAATATGCAATATTATCAAATATAATCAATTATATTTAAAATAACTATGTTCTTATTTTGAATAATAAATAAATAATAAGTACATAAATAAATGAATATATAATATTATAAAATATAATTAATTAAATTTTAGAAAATAAAACTTTTATTTTAAATATAATAATTATATCAATATAATTTAGTATCAAAATAAATATGAATTAATTTATTTTTTTTATATCTATTTATATTAATATTTTCATGTTATTTTATATATTTTTGAGTTAGTTCAATAATTAATTTTATTAAACACTTTCAATACAATTAATTAAGGTTAAAATACACATAATCTCTTTATAGTATACCTCATGTGTTGACAGCAAAAGCTGACTCAATTAAAACTTTAGACTCGATTAAAATTTAGTTCCTCTTATTTTTGGTATTCTTGCTCTAATTTATTCATTTTGTTTGCGATTCTAACGTAGCTATTTGACACTTAACCTCCGTTCGTCAAGAATTTGTTTTGATTGATCATGTATATAAGATTCTAGATTCAAATATCATATGATAAGTATAAAATTTTTAAAATAATATTAAGTCTTGCTATATCATTAAATTGTCAATTTTTTTACACATTTTTAACTAAAGATGATTTATGAAAATTTGATAAAATATCATCATAATTATTTATAATGATTTAAACATAAAAATATTAAATTTCTAAAATTTAAATTTTGAAAAATTATATTTGTAGGAATGTTCACAATGCTAAAAATTCAAGATTTTATAAATCAAATGGCAACGAAAAACAAGTTTCAGTAAATTTCGCTTGCAGTTGGATAATATTTCTTGGAACTCATAAGTTCTGGTAAACTAAATTATATTTTTGTTGGTGATTTAAATTATGTTTTTAGATACATATAATCGAGGTTAGATTTTTCTTTTGGCTTCCCAGTCGCAATCCCTTATTTCCCGCTCTCACCTGCCGGCTGCTCTTCGTAATCCGAATTTAACTCCCCCGAAACCAGTAATCGATCTCCCGCCAGGCTCCAACTATAACACCGTCACCGCTGGTTAACCTCCCCACGTCATCATTCTTTCCAACACGTGTCCTCCTCCACCAAGCCGGTGGCATTGATCTCTGTGCATCCTCGTCGCACTCAATCATAACCCTCGCATCCCAATTCTCAACCAACAACCGCCTCATTATATAAAGTTTCTAAGAAAGAGCATTAAATTTTCAGCGGCCTTCTTCCGTTGCTTGCGTTGCGTCTTCACCCTGCATTCCCTGACACCTCACCTCACCGGAAAATTATCTCCGATTCCTTTCTTCTCCCACCACTCAGGTTCTCCCCAAATTCTCCCCGTCCGATACATCTGACCATTTTTAATCTCATTAATTTTCGTCTTAATCCAAAGAAAGAAAGAAAGAAAGGAAAAAAAAACTCAACTTCCTTTTATAAGCAATCGTTTTATCTTCTCATTCACGCGGATTTTGCTTCCTTAAGCACTCCCTGATCAGCAATAACATGAAGCATCCAGCAGCCTCCGCTCCCGCCGCCGTCAACCGTCGCCGAGTAAGCGCCGTCCGTTTCTCCGATTTGGATGCTCCTCTTTTGCATTAATTCCATATGCATGCTTTTTGCTGTGCGTCCGCTATTTCCGATCAGTCTTCCCCAGTCAAAGCCCCACCTACTCCATTTCCTGATTTCGCTATGCCGCCGCTCCCTGCTGCAACTGCAACCGCAATTAGATCCGATCCGATTACCCGACCCAACAACCACCTCCACAACTATAGTCATAGTAATCATAGCAGCAATTACTCCAGCATTAGTAGCGAGTTCGGGCGGCTGAGCCAGCGAGAGCAGCAACCGCCCGTGGTGGTGGACGTTAAGATCAATGACTTAGTTGGGAATGGGATCTCAGGGATCCTGCAGAAGTGGGTTAATTACGGCAAAGGATGGAGGCCTCGTTGGTTCGTGCTTCAGGATGGTGTGCTTTCGTACTATAAGATTCATGGTCCCGATAAGATCATTGTTAACCAGGAAACTGAGAAAGGGTCTAAGGTTATCGGGGAAGAATCCAATCGAATGATCTCTCGCAATAAGAATTTGAATTCCTATCGCCAACACTTCAAACATCGACGAAAGCCCTTTGGCGAAATTCATCTCAAGGTTCCAAATTCATTCATATTCTCGCTGGAGCGTTTTTATTTTTATTTTTTGGTTAATATGATTTCATTTTCTTTATCTAGTTTTTCAATTTTTATCAGTAATGTCATCGGTGGTTGCAAAAGGATATCAGCAATCGGTCTTGAAACTAGAAACTTGTTATCTACTTCCGACGGTTGTAAAAAGTTTTTTTTTAACCTTGGTTCTACTGTAGAATTTCCACTGGGATTTTTTTTTTTTAATAAATCCTGGGAATTTTAATATCGAGGATTCTTCTGATGTCGTTTCATCAACAGGTTTTGAGGACAAGGAACCTTGTGTTTGTTTACTTCCAAGTTTTATTTTTACTCTTTCTTTATGTTTCGGTTTGTTTTTATTGAATGAAAGTTTTCTGCAGGTTTCAACCATCCGTGAGAGCAGATCTGATGACAAGCGTTTTTCCATTTTTACTGGAACAAAGAGACTCCATTTGAGGGCTGAGACGCGCGAAGATCGAGTGGCATGGATGGAGGCACTGCAGGCAGTAAAAGATATGTTTCCCCGGATGTCAAACAGTGAACTCATGGCTCCATTAGACAATGTAGCTATCTCAACTGAGAAATTGAGACAGAGGCTTCTAGAGGAAGGTGTAAGTGAGGCAGCCATTCAGGATAGCGAGCAAATCATGAGAAGTGAGTTTGCATCATTACAAAACCAGCTTCTTCTGCTGAAGCAGAAGCAGTGGCTCCTAATTGACACACTGCGACAGTTAGAGGTACATACAGAGAAATCTAGAAAACTTCATGCCCGTTGAACTGGCAATTCTTCTTCGATTTATCCTACCACACACTGGTTATTCTTAATTCTCTATAAATTTCTCTACGAAGATAGAGTTTCGTGTCGTTCTCTTTGTCAACTAAGATAGAAGGACGGCAAGGAGGTCCTTTGGTGTATAGGATTGTATTTGTAATTTGTCATTTTCCCTCTTGGGTGATCTTTTTTTTTTAATAAAATTAAATGGCTTCTTTCTCTAGTTCTGTTAAGACAAGTTTAACTGTCGACGTTCTGTGAAAAAAATTCCCCTTTCAACTGTTCTTTAAGACACTGTTGAACAGTTAATTCCTCATCAGGTAGTTACTAGAAATCTGATGAATGAAGTAGTCGTAGAATCATATCTGAAACTATATCTACAACTGAGCATGCGAATGTTTAGCACAACACTATTAAATTTTTTTTTATAAGCTGGAGATGAGACACCTTAAACCCTTGTATCATTTGGGGTGCTCAAACATTTTTTTTCCCACCAGTTAAAGACCATGCAGAGATAGACTAATGCTAGAACTTTTTACCTGATTTTGTGTTCTCTTTTTCTCTGTGGCATTGGTCTCGCATGTTATATATTGCAAAATAGACCAGTAATGAGGTATATTTTAATATATTACAGTTTTAATTTTCAAATGCTGCATTATTGTTTTGCAAGAATGTGTGCCTTCTTGAAAAATATAATTTGCCCTATCTTGATAGGAAAAGTTCAGCTCTGTAGTGTGTTAGACAGTTTGGCAAATTTACTCAAAAGCCTTTTAGGATTAGATATCTACTCCTGTGTTGCTGAGTTCTAACATTCAGGGGCCTCTTATATTTTATTTGTTTACTTATGTTTTTGTTTTTTTCTTGTGGGTGGGCGGGCGATCCATTTTGAAGTAGAAGATAAGAATGTATGCTTTATAAGGAAGTCATTATAAATGTTGTAATGAATGATCTGTGGTTTCATTTGGTCCCTCCCTAAACACAAGGATTTCACTTATTCACAGCGATGTTATGTAATATCTTTGATCTGGCTTAAAATTTGTTTTTGTTTTTAAAAAATTTCTTTTACTTTAATTCTAAATTTTCTTGAGTGGTAAGAATCTGCTATTTATACTTCATTTTTGTAGACAGAAAAGGTTGACCTGGAGAATACAGTTGTTGATGAGAGCCAGAGACAGTGGAATGATCAAGAGGTTTCATCTAGATCGAGGCAGGAAAAGGATAGTGGTAAGACATTTTTTTTTCTTTGTAATGACCTGTTTATTATTAGCCATAGGTGCTTCCTTATATTTCCTGTTAGGTGTATAAAATCAGAAAATCTAGTGATGTCTTGATGCATCTTCCTTTTCTTGGGGTTAAGACATCTAGCAGCAAGGTTAATTTCATGTAGATAGCATTTTTGTTGACGATTAAAAGACATAGTTGTATGACAATTGTCTTGAATGTAAATTTTTCTGTAATTTTTTAAAATATAGAATTTCTCTGCAACACCATGTCCTCGTACCTGTAACCTGACTGCATTTAAACCA
Source organism: Sindora glabra (assembly GCA_020226215.1). Classification (NCBI taxonomy): domain Eukaryota; kingdom Viridiplantae; phylum Streptophyta; class Magnoliopsida; order Fabales; family Fabaceae; genus Sindora; species Sindora glabra. Next base: position 42,629,038 of record CM035227.1, on the reverse strand, counting down.
TTGTCTCTAGAAGGAACTCCAAGTGAATCAGAGGATGATAATGAGAGAAATGATGCTGCGGAAGAAGAAACAGATGATGAAGACAATGCCTTCTTTGACACTCGTGACTTCTTGTCTTCCAGTTCTTTCAAAAGTAATGGATCTGATTACAGGTTGTCATCTTTTTCTTCAGATGATGAAGGTCTCTATGCAGTTGAATCGGAGGATGACATAGATCCTTCTATGAGATCTGTTGGAACCAACTACCCTTATGTTAAGCGGCGTAAGAAATTGCCTGATCCTGTTGAAAAAGAGAGAAGTGTTAGTTTATGGTCAATGATTAAGGATAATATTGGGAAGGATCTAACAAAAGTATGCCTTCCTGTTTACTTCAACGAGCCTCTTTCCTCTCTGCAAAAATGTTGTGAAGAAATGGAGTATTCATATCTGTTGGACCGAGCATATGAATGGGGAAGAAGGGTAAGTCTAGGCAGTGAGTGGACACCACTCTTTTAAATTTTTTTTTTCTCTCTGCCACTATAGTTTGTCTTAAAGCATTTTTTGGTGCTTTGCTTTGATATCAACTTCAAACTTCATTAATTTATAAGTTTAATTTGCCAAGAGTAGAATGTTGCAGTGTTTTCCCTTACCGTTGGTCTCATGTAATGCAGGGTAACACTCTCATGCGGATCCTCAATGTGGCTGCTTTTGCTGTATCTGGTTATGCTTCAACTGAAGGAAGAATCTGCAAACCGTTTAATCCTTTGTTAGGGGAAACTTTTGAAGCTGATTATCCAGATAAAGGCATTCGTTTTTTCTCAGAGAAGGTCTGCTCCATTTCCAAGTTACTAATATATTGTCTTTTTCTTGTCTTGTTTAATCATGTTAATACCAAGAAAAGGAAATGGGGCAAGTAAAAATTGGAGACCTGCTATTTGGTTCACCTTCTGCCACTTAACTCTCACCTCACACTGTAATCTTATGTTCACTGAGACTATATAGGATAGTGATTTGAAGAGAGGAAAAAAATAAATTTTGGCTTTAATTAGGAGATGCAACTGCAGATGCTCTCTATTGTTTGGCATAGTTAAGATTTCTGGTTTCAATTTGGTCTACATGTTTCTATGAAAAGTGTTTCATTTGTGCTTGTATGTCTTTTGAGATCCTAATCACATCTATTTGTAAATTTATTATGCAATGAATCTCAGACGTATAGATACTTGTCCACGTTGATCTCTTTAGAACTAATTTCATGTGTATGTGAAAGAACTCTATGTTCAGGATGAGAAGAAAGATAATCGGAGTGAAAAACTGAAGTTGTACATATGAAACTGGTCCACTTTCTAGACAATTAGAAGTCCTGATTTGATGAATAATTTCCACAGCATCTATTAGCATACTAGATTTGGGAATCAGAGAAGGAAACAGATTCTTGTTCTAGGACTTTGTGCTCCTCTATTAGAACTTTCAATATTTCTTCTTTTTCTCAGGTCAGTCACCACCCCATGATAGTTGCATGTCATTGTGAGGGAATGGGTTGGAAGTTTTGGGGGGATAGCAATTTAAAAAGCAAATTTTGGGGCCGATCAATTCAGCTTGATCCTGTAGGTATTTTGACTTTGGAATTTGATGATGGAGAAGTTTTTCAGTGGAGTAAGGTATAATGGTATATTTCAAGTTCTACTGCTTTATTTTAGCCCTTTCATGATGATCATCTGAAATAAGTATGTTCTTGGTAGGTTACAACATCAATATACAATCTCATATTGGGAAAGCTTTATTGTGATCACTATGGCACAATGCGCATACAGGGAAACCAAGAATACTCATGTAAAGTGAAGTTCAAGGAGCAATCTATAATTGATCGAAATCCTCACCAGGTGCTCGACATTTGTCTGAAAGAGTCTATCTTCTCATCTTGTTTGCTCAAATATATGATTTTCATGACTCTTTTTGTGGCTTACTTGACTTACTCTTTAGACTATATATGAACATGCACACATGACAACTTGTTGCTGCATCACAATTCTGTTTGGTTACTTGCCTTTTCAGGTACAAGGTATTGTTCAAGATAGGCATGGGAAAACAGTGGCAACTCTCTTTGGAAAATGGGATGAAAGCATGCATTATGTTAATGGAGACTTTGCTGGAAAGGGGAAAGGTTATGACTCTCTATCACAAGCTCGTCTGCTCTGGAAGCAAAGCAAGCCTCCAAAGTTTCCCACTAAATATAATTTTACTCGCTTTGCCATCACATTGAATGAACTTACACCTGGATTAAAGGTATATTGTGTTTAACTTAACTGATACCGTCCTCTATATAGCCCCTCTATCTGTAAGCAGCTTGTTGTGTCAAGAGTAAGAAGTTTACTTGCTTTGCTATCACGTGAGATTTTGAGTTAATTAGTATTTGCTACAACCATGGAGTAGTGAGGCCATTTTTATGACTTGGCAGAACTAAGTATAGACATTAATTATACTCTAAACAGTAAGTTTTTTAAATAAATGTTGAAAAAGCTAACAAAATAGTCATAGCATCATACCTGGTGTTTGCCAATTTACTTCCCTATTGATGGTCACTTTTATTTTGAAACACAGGAAAAGTTGCCACCTACAGATTCCAGGCTTAGACCTGATCAAAGGTACTTGGAAAATGGGGAGTATGAGATGGCAAACTCAGAAAAGTTACGATTAGAGCAGCGACAACGCCAGGTGATCATTATGGTTTATGTTGTTCCTATGTAGATTTGACAAAGTTAGCTAGCACTCTGAAGTTGTGAACCTGTCGTTTTTTTGCTTTTTGTCATGCTATAATCTTATATTAAATCTCAGCTGTCAAATGTTTATTCATGGAAAACTAGGAACTGACAGCCATTAGCAAATGGCCATAGCTTGGTTTTTAGTCAATACATTTTGGAGGAGGTTTGTATCAAATGTTGAACCTTAGATATTGTAGAAAGAGGAAGATGCCATTCGGCTCACAGGTTGTCAGGTTCGTAATGCCCCTTAGGTATTGGTTAGAGTGTAGAGAGGAGGTTCTGCAAAATCTCCATCCAAAATGTTTTTCCATTTAGAGAAATTTTTTCTTTGATATCCGTCATCAACATTCTTTTCTATGTAGTTTAATTGAAAAGGACCCTCTCCTCATGCCGAGGGCTCATGGATGGATAATTTAATGCACCTTAACCTGACCTTTGGCTCTATAACCTTAGTCACCGTTGTAGCACCTAGTTTTTTTCCTTGGGCGACAATCACGTTTGTCATGGACCAGCTACCTTGCTGGCCTATTACCCGTTTGAGGAGAAAACTTGACTAGTTAATGTTTTTATGGAGTTCATTCCATACATCTACATTTATCGACTTCCCTTTTGAACGAACTATCTGAAAGTTTGAATGTGATTCAGGCTCGGAAGATGCAAGAGAGTGGTTGGAAACCACGGTGGTTCACCAAGGATAAAGCAAGCGGTACATATCGGTATATAGGAGGGTATTGGGAAGCTAGGGACAGGAGAAACTGGGATTCCTGCCCTGACATCTTTGGCCAAATCCCAGCTGATCATCTTTCTGACTGAGGTCAATTTACCTTTTTTTAGTTTCTTGATTTTTTTCCAATCCAAAATTTTTTCTTTTAATGATATTCATGTGAACAAATCAGATGGAATATCGGTGAGCAATAATATAATTCTTTCTCCAAGTGCTTGTAATCATTCTTTACTGTGATTAGAATTGGTGGAGGATCATTACAAAAGAATTGGTAGAAGATTTTGGTTGCTTTCAACTAACCAATAATACTCTCAACCTATTTCCTCCAAAAAGATGTGAAAGAGACTTGCGTGTTTGAGATGAAATGGAGTGCTTAGAGAAGTGCTTACTTATGGGACCTGTGATTGATATCTTGGACTTGTTTTTGTGGGCATCTCTCCTGCAATAATTTTCTGATTAGATGATTAGATAGCGACAGATGCTGAAAATTTTCGTTAGATATGGTTTATGTAGTTGCTGTCATGAGTTTCTGTCGGCTGATAAATTCAGTGGCAGCTGGCAACACAAACAGATTGCTTGCAGAATAGCTGAGTGAAATAGTGGGAAAGAAAAGAGGGCTATTTTCGAAGGAGAGAAAAAAAAGAACCCGTAAATTGTAACCTTAAATCTCCCTAGATTCTAAATTTACTCTACACTTTGTGTGGGAAAGTAAGGTGAAGGAATAATATTAAAAAATGAACGAAAGGAAAAGAAACCTATAGTTTTATTTCTTTCATCTTCCAATTTTCCTTTTTCCAAACAAAAAGTTAATGTTTATATTTCAAATTTTTTTAGAAGTGGTTGAACCAAGGAGAATTATTGAATGTAGCTTGAGTTAGAAGGCTCTTAGCTTTACATTTCAATTTGGAGAATTTGTTAAAATTATTTGCATTGAGGAGAAATAAGAAATGGTAAAAATCATCATGTTATCCTTAAGAAAACAATGAAATAACATTTTAGTTACTTTTCTCTTCCCCATAATTTTTCTTAAAAGCTATATTATCTCAATCTTTATTATAAGAATCTCTTTCCAAAGCTGCATTGAGAGAGAGATATTTTTATTTGCACTCCTGCAAGTAGCTCTTATCTTTAAATTTATCAATTTTTATAAGTGCTGTCATCCCTGTCTGTCTAACTGTCTTTTTTTAAAATTATGTTTATTTTTTTTAATTAATTACAACTATCTTTTTAGATTCGTATTCATATCTTTTGTTTTTAATTTTTTTTTCTTTTAATTTTGATTT